>JANTCA010001156.1:0-12197 GCA_024741275.1 Chironex yamaguchii
AGATACATGGATGTATTAGTGCATATTTATATGAATATATTGATGGATAGATACATGGATGTATTAGTGCATATTTACATGGATGTATTGATGCATAGATACATGGATGTATTAGTGCATATTTATATGGATATATTGATGCATAGATACATGGATGTATTAATGCATATTTACATGGATGTATTGATGCATAGATACATGGATGTATTAAGGCATATTTGCATGGATGTAATAAAGCGTAGTACATATGTACAATGTATGGATGTATTATGACATCACGTGGCATCACCTGGCATCACCTGGCACCGGCCACCTTGGGCATTTTCCTGATGGTTTTGCTGATGTGTGGATGTCTTGATGCATTGGTGCAATGATTCATTGATCCGTGGGTGTAGTGATACACAGATAACTCCAATGTAACTAGTATGAATGAACAAATTTAGGAACAGTGGAGTCAGTATTTATATAACAACCATTGGTATTTTAATTGAACTGAAAAATCAGTTTACTTTGGAGCTTTATTTGATTTGAACAATTAATGAACATTAGAGAGTTTGAATGAAAAGGAAACAACTAGAAGGTGATAAAGACAAAACTCACATAATTCGGATTGGGTAAATCTGGATTATGATGTATACCAGACAGAATTAGTCCCATTACGTCCCCACTGTAGTATCACTGAAACATTTATCACATAACCCAGATTTCATGAAATGTGCACATAATTAGTCAGTCCCCTATGATTTGATGCAAGTTCTATTGTAAAAGGAAAGTACCGTATAAGGACCAATGCTGATACTTTTGAAAAGGGTTAGTAATCAGGAATAAAGAAGATTCCATTGGAGCAATAAATGAATGGATGTTGAGAAGGATGAAGACAGAATACATGGTGGATTTTATAGTACGCGTAATGTTAAGATAAGAGGCAGATATTTTCAATCGAAAAAGTAGTGCAGCACAGTTTAGCATAATATCACATAGGATAATGGAGTTTAGTATAGTGTATAGTACTATATAGTATTATATAGTATACATATTACGTAGTTTGGAATAGTAATTTATAAGTTAGAGTAAAATTACATAGTATAATATAAATGTGTAGGATATATAAGTTGTAATAGTACAGTGTAATGAAAGAACAGGGTAGGGCATGAATTATCATCGTTTGTTTTCCAAATTTGTCAATATTTCCTTGTTATCCTCGAATGCATAAGTGTGCTTTTATTTGTGTTTAGAAAGCAACAATCCTTTGCATGAAGGAGGAGGATATGACAATATCACTATTGCAAGGGAATTGAGCCCCCCTGATTTGGATCTTTTGTCATTAATCAACAAAAGTGTTACCCCAGGTAAGACTAATGACGAGATTGTGGAATTTAAAAAGTAGCATATCTATTTGTAAGATAAAGTTTTTATCTCACCAAGAACGACACGAAGTACCAGACGGTTGTACTTCATGCAGAAAATCAATAAAATTAGGATCTCAAATATTTAAATATTAGGTATTCATATCAAATATAACTTTATATAGCATAAATATTAATGATACTTAATAAGTTTGTTTAAGAGCTCGGTAAATGAGCTCTTACCATGATGACTGTAGTTACTTGAACTTTCCTTTTGTGGTACAAAACTTGAAAATTGCCTCAAGAATTAGTGACAAGGTGCTAAAAATTTATTAGATCTATATTTTCTGACACTTGGAATAATTTTGAAGCAAAAGTTTGTTTAAGTACATTGTCAAGGCAGTTTCTGTAGGTGTTACCAAAAGTACACCAAAAGCATCCCTTTAACAATGGTTTTGTTAGCACTGGATAGCCATTCTTTTTACTTGGTGAAATGTTTGACTCTTAGTGATTTTTATAGTTGTCTCTCAAATTGGTATTGTCTGTTAATTAATTAGAGGTGTGTGCAATTTGAAAGGTTGATAGCTTTTAGCTCTTTTTGCCTCAGGGAAGATAGCCAGTTACTTTGTTGTAAACATGATAAAATAGTGTTTATAAATCATTAATTTTGAATTTTATCAACTGTGTCCTACTGAATACCGTGAAGCACCAGTCAATTAATTGTCACCATATTTTATGGTTCGATAATAAATCAACCTTCATACTCAGTGGTAATGATGATAATAACATGATGATTGATTATTACCTCTGCCAAGGTGCTTCTATGATCATTAAGTTTGTTAGTTGGTTCGTTTGTCTGTTTCCAAAGTATCTCAAAAAGTTTTGTACGTATTGTTGTGTACAATTTGTTTGTAGCATGACCGACTGCAGATGATTCTTTTTGTGGAACAATCTTGATCAGATCCTGGATTCTAGATCCCTTTGTGGTAATGAAATGTATATAAAGCTATGGTTAGCGAGGAAGTCTTTGTGGGGATAACCTAGTTACAATGGGGATACTAGAACAGTCCATCTCTAGTAATGATTTGTTCATGAAACAGCAACTGGCAAGGAAATCAGCTTGGGAAAACCCCCCTATTAACATGACACCTATTGGCTTGATCAAGGTTCGTGCTCTTGGAGTGCTTCTACTTGTAATATCTTTTCTTGAGTTTTGATCTCTTGTAACCTTGATTCTTAAATAGGATTTGCTGTGTTATTCTGACTTTGTTCTTTTCGGTTTTCATAGGAGACATCGAGGCTGACTGTATCCTTTTGAACATCTTCTTTCTTATATTCATTATATTCATTTTCTTCCCCACAATATTTGATATCTAGGATAGGACACATTTTTGAAACAAGCTTCATTAGATTTGAATTTGCAGAGAGCAAGAAAGTTTATTAAAAAACGTTACCTATTGCTATTTACTAACTAAGCCTTCATTGTTCTATTTTTGAATCTCATCACAAATATTCGTGAACGTAATTATAAAGCTAGCTCTGTTGAATAGAAAAAATATTAATATTTTGTTTACCCAGAGAGCAGAAAGTACGCTTTAGGTGTCTCATCGCATACCTTATTAACAAAAGACTTTCAAATTATTTTCTAACTTAACTGTTTAAATATTAGTTGTCGATGCTATGATTGTGGCTATGGATCATTTGATATCAAAAACAAGGTGTGATCAAGGTTTTAATTATGGCAATAATGATCACAGTTTGTTTAACTGTCATGCTGGGAGCTCGTGCAATCTTGAACTGTGTAAACAATAATTAGGAATATATTAACAGACTGACAGACAGACAGAAAGACTGACAGATAGACAGAGAGATGGACAGAATGTTGAACCAGGTTGTCAGGCCAATAGCCACCAAGGCATTGTTAGGAAGGTAGAAAAAAGCAGACATGTTAATTACCAGAACAAGAGTAGAAAGAAGAAAGCTATGACAGTTGTCACAGACACTGACCAGTAGATAGACAAACCGGGGAGGTAGCCAGCAAATAATTATTGGGGGAACAGCCCAGCAGCCAGGGGTAGCAAACCCCTGGCAACCAGGCTGTTGTTGTCAAGGAAACTCATGGAAAACTATCAACTCAACTGATTCTTCTACTGACTCAGCTCTTGCTTGAATGTACTTATATAAATGTACAATCCGTTGGTCTATTCTGACTTTTTACTACATTTTCATAAAATGGAACAAATATCGCATAATGTCAGTGTGTTGTGAAGTACATTTGATGACGATGATGGATAGTTCCATGTTATTGAGCGGAAGTGTAGAGTGTGTTCTTTTGTTGCTTGTAGGTGTGACTATGTTGTTGCTGATTTGATGCAGTTATTGAGTTGACGTTCGTGTTATTTTACATATTTTACACATAGCTTTGAATTTTCGGAACAGTGACAGTCTTTGCTCAGTTTTGGACACAAACTCACTTGCAATATCAATAATATTCAGTGCGTCAGTTTTCTCTTTGTGTACATATAAAATCATCAGGTGATTCAACCGATTCTGCTCCATGGTTGAATTGAGAAATGTTTTGATGCTTTTTAGAGTACTGAAAGAACTATCCTTGACTGCATTTGTGGCTGACATGACAAGAACATGTTTGACTACGGTAATCACTTGACTATACAGTGCCAAATTTCCAGTTGGTTTAATTTTCAACATTTCACAATGTCCATAAAAGTTATGTCACTACTTCCTTCAAACAAACACTTGAATGAACTCAAGTGTGTTTCCAATGAGAATGACGACAAGTGACGTAATCACTGATTTGAGTAGAACGGTAACGAAACATTTTTGATTTGTTTTATGAAACAAAAGCAGCAGCAACAATAGTCAGCTCAAAACAGATTGATCAGTATTTTCTTGTCTACATAAAAGATAAAATAAATTGTCTGTCTGTGCATTTGTATACAAAGATAGAAAAAGAAATTGTTATGGAATTCGGAAATCTCACCTTTTATGTGTAGGTACTGGTACTGTCCAAAATATTGGGGCCAATTGCCCCCCCCTAGCCTCCCTGCCGGCTACCTCCCTGAGACAAATGGGCACAACAGGCAGGTAAACATGGACGAAGATTTGTTATAGACTTGAGACAACCAGATGACAAGCAAAACAGTTCTGTTTAGAAACAGTACTTCACTATTTAGAAAGTGATCCATGGGTCAATATTTGACTCTCAATATCTGTTTTTTTCTACTGGAGATTTTTCACCTTTTTTATTTTAGTGGAAGGAAATTTGAGCTGCGTATAGTGCTGTTCTCTGATTTATCATCTCCTTTTGGTACTGATCAACTTGATGTCATTTTAAACAGCATGAAGGAGAAAAATATTCAATTAACATTTGTGTAAGTTATGGGATAAGCATACCTGATAATGATAATATTGCATTATTATGTTGTATGATTATTATGTGATGTAGTTTGTTAAGGTATGAGCACATGCATTCTGTACGGCCGGTTGGCCGTACAAAGTACAGGACAGGACCTATTAAATAATCGAGGTCAAAGAAGAGAATAAATTGCATGCAAGGGAACTACTATTTGTTATTGGAACTCTAGGTGTGTTGCCAAAGACAGGTCAGCTTGAAAATATGATATGGGCTGGACCAGTCCCATTCCCGATGCAGTTACCACGTGATACTGATGGCCCAAAATTCCCATGTTATGTTGTTCTTTGTAAACACGAGAACAGAGAAAGGAGTGAAAGAAAATGACTTGTATTTAGTCCTACCAAAGAAGTGCTGCATTGTTTACTATGCAATTTTTTTCTCGTATTATAAACAAGTCTGCAATCAGTATTAGCTTCATCTGGAGGTTGGGATAAGACTACCAAATGGAATAAATTATGGAACAGAGTACTAGAGCATTAAAATAGTTTGACCTATAGAGAGTGCAAGAATTGATATTGGCAAGAATTTTAGACCTGACCTTCGATATTCCTTTTTGCTCTCCAGGTATCTCCTTATGAATTTATATTGTTCTTGATACGTACTGTAAAGCACTACTTTCCACCTTTAAGTCACATTTTTGACCAGCATTTCTTGCTCTTCGTAATAGCTCTGTAGCTAATCTTAAGGTTGATGTTATTGTCAAAATCATTTGAACATTGTCAATTTATATACATTGTCAAGATCATTTGAAAAGGCCATCTAACCCTTGTCAATTTATATATTGAATAACAAGTAGCATGTGGAGTTGGTTAAATTGACTAATTTAGTTTTATTCTAAGTCCAGAAATGTCTTTTAAATACAGTGATGGGTGGATTTCTAAGTTACCCATGTCAGATATGTTGAGAGGTGAAATTCGTGAATAATTAAGTAAGTGTAATACAGATTTTGAGAACCATTTTTAACCTGACCACCTGGACTGGTAAATAAGGCATTGTGAATCAAAGATCATCTCTATGTTTTTTATATTATTGAGTTTTGGATATGCTACTGGGAAAGCAGATTGGAGGGAATGAATACTTCAATATCTGCATATAAATACGATTGAAGATTAGATCGAAGTAGCTTGAAGTTGATGAACATGAAACTTGTTCAGCTTATGGCTTCGTGATCGCATACTGAGCTGGGCAACATAGAGCCACACCAAGTCAGAGGATTAATAATGAGATATCCTAGTGGTTAAGCTCTTTGTGTTCATGAAACCTTACATAGATTCATTTTTAAATTCTTATTCAACGTGAACTTTGTATGAAAGGAATAATTTATTTAAGTATTATTAATATTTATGCTATATAAAGTTATATTTGATATGAATACTTAATATTTAAATATTTGAGATCCTAATTTTATTGATTTTCTGCCTGAAGTACAACCGTATGGTACTTCGAATCGTTCTTGGTGAGATAAGAACTTTATCTTACAAATAGATATGCTACTTTTTAAATGGCAACTGATGATAAGCCAAATCACTAACTTCCAATTTTCTGCCCTGAGGAGGTCACCACCTTGAATTTTCAATTTAGACTGAGCTACCCGACTCTGATGGATATTCTTCCAGGGCTGGAGTCAGGGGTGGGGGAAGAAGGGCCATTCCTGGTTGGGGTCACGGTCAGGGCTTCGGTTGATCACTACTTCATACGTTGTTGGTAACCATGTTAACAGGGTAAAGTTTTAGAAAGCGGACTCTACCTTTGCAAAACACGACTTCACTAGGAAACATTCCTTTGATTTTGTATCATTCAACACTATTTTGTGCCTTTTGGTTTTGATTACCTTGCCTAGCTTTCTATACATAAGATGTATACATGCATTAGTGATTTTAATGATTATAATCTACTAGGTCAGCCATTCTGGACTTTGTTTAATTGCATCTTGTGGTTACTTGTTATGTAGCAAGTGACTTTATTTAAAGGTATCTTTGACATTAATAGACTTCGTTAGAACCACAAGAGTGTAAGTTTGGTTAGGACAAAAAAACCAAACAGTTCCTGTTTCATTAATTTGTTTTCTGTATCTCAAGGTTTTAACTTCTTCTGTTCTTTTGGCATTTCATTCCTTAATATTGTCCGTTCTTTTTGTTTCTTTTCTTTTTTGGGGTTTTTGCTCGCTCTCTTTGATATCATTTTTTCTCTCTGTCGCTTCTTTTTCTTCGAAGCTTCTTAGTATTTGGCATTCAGACACTACAATACCTATTTTTTGCCAAATAGGATATCTGGCTATATTAGAATTGAACTAAATATCCCGTAGTTGGACCTGTATCTCTGCCTGATGCCTGAAAACATGTTGGTTAAACTTGGATTTTATTTATTTAACACTAAGCTTTTATCACCCAATACTTCTTTCTGCCTTTTGACATTGGTGCATTTATGTAAGCAAGGCTTTGTCCTTTTTGAAAACGTAAATATGTGTTCATAATGCATCATAGTGCACCATAGTACATCATAGTGCATAAAAATATATCATAGTGCATCATAGTACATCATAGTATATCATAGTACATCATAGGGCATCCTAGTGCATCATAGCGCATCATAGTACATCATAGTGTATCATAGTACATCATAGCGCATCATAGTACATCATAGCGTATCATAACGCATCATAGCGCAACATAGTACATCATAGCGCATCATAATGCATCCTAGTGCATCATAGTACATCATAGCGCATCATAGTACATCATAGCGTATCATAACGCATCATAGCGCAACATAGGACATCATAGCGCATCATAATGCATCCTAGTGCATCATAGTACATCTTAGGGTATCCCAGTGCATCATAGTACATCATAGGGCATCATAACGCATCATAGCGCAACATAGTACATCATAGTGCATCATAATGCATCCTAGTGCATCATAGTACATCTTAGGGCATGCAGTGCATCATAGTACATCATAGGGCATCATAACGCATCATAGCGCAACATAGTACATCATAGCACATCATAGGGCATCCTAGTGCATCATAGCGCATTATAGGGCATCCTAGTGCATCATAGTACATCATAGTGCATGATAACGCATCATAGCGCAACATAGTACATGATAGTGTATCATAGTACATCATAGCGCGTCATAGCGCATCATAGTGCATCATAGTGCATCATAACGCATCATAGCGCATCATAATGCATCATAGCGCATCATAGTGCATCATAGTGCAAACTGATATTTTTGGACTATTTTTATTAAAAGTGGTCCTGATTTGGATGTTGGGGAATCAGATGATTTAGAGGAAGAAAATAGGACAGAACAAAATCAGAATGAGAAGGAGGAAGATATAAAGAAGCAAGATAAGCAACATGGAGGATTAACACGAGATGGCAAACCTCTAACACCTCAGCAGGTATGTGATAAAATACTGGTTTTTCTGGTGCAAACGCTACCTACCTGTTGAAAACACTCTGATTTAACATCTACTTGAAAATAAGGTTTAAAAGTAACATCAGGTTGTCAACAACATTTTGAAGTAACATCAGATTGGCAACAAGACATCCATGATTCATAGATCTCTTACACAAAAATGTGGCGATAATTGCTGTATCATTAGTAAAGCATATCCATGACGCATGGGTCTTTTGAACAGAGATGTGGCAGTAGTGTTGATTTTAAAACTTCCCCTGTACTATAACAAATGGTCTGTAATGCAGATATGTCTGGTAGATCTTGGGTGTATAGGCTATTTTGTTTTGTTTTTAAACATCGCAAAGGTGTCAAGGACTGATGCCTTATCGGTGGGTTTGTTTTTGTTTCTTTCGTTTGTTTTGATTTAAATTGCTAGTGTCAGCATGTGGGTATGTGAGCACGTCAACTGTTTACATTTTGTATATGCCCTTTGCCTTTAAGCCTGAAATTGTAAATATTGTACTTGTTTAAAAAGTTTATTTGAAAGCTATAGATGTCATTGTATTAATGTAGATACAAGGAGTTAATTGCATCAACCATATCTTGGAGGAAATTGATGGTGAAGGAGTTTCTTTGAGGTATTTTGCTTTTAGTTTTATTTTTTTTGAGTTCTTTAAATAATTTTACTTGCAAATTTTGACCTCTGTTTGCTTTTTTTGTTGTTTGTTAAAATTCGAAATTATCACTATTTTTTCTCTATTGATAGCGAGGTGCTCCCAATGCTAAGTTTTTTTCAATTACGATCTGTGAAGCAGACAACTGTTTTTCGGGGACCATTGCAAATTGGAAACTCATTGAACATCAGTGTATATGGATATTGCAAGGTGAGAGCAATCTAAAGCAATTGATTGATGTGACTTGATTTTTATCAAGTTCCAGGCTTTATGTTTTGAGGTTTTTTTCCATTGGTCCCCTCTTGACAAACGTTTTACGTTTTGGACAGAATGACCTGTTTAAATCTGTGTTGTTTGACACTTTGTGATGATGATGTCAAGCAGTATAAGATGTGTATTAAGAGTTTTTAAAAATGTCTGGATGTTGAGTTTTTGTGATGTTGTCCACTGGTGCCCCCTAGGCAAACGTTCCAGAATTGGAGAAATAAAACGACCTATTTAAATCTATATTCAATCAACACAAAATGATTCCTTAAAATCTGTGATGATGATATCAAGCAGGGTAAGATGTGTTTTGACAGTTTTTAAAAATGTCTGGATGTTGAGTTTTTGTGATTTTGTCCACTGGTACCCCGTAGACAAACGTTCCAAAATTTGAGAAATAAAACGACCTATTTAAATCTATGTTCAATTAACACAAAATGATTCCTTAAAATCTGTGATGATGATATCAAGCAGTATAAGATGTGTTTTGACAGTTTTTTAAACAATTAACAGTCCATGAGTTTTTGTGACACTCAACTAAAGTATGGTGGAAGGCAAGAATATGTACAAGCGTTTACCATTTGTTGGTATTGCGTGGTTTGTTACACTATCAAATTGTGTTATTAAGTGTGATTTTTATATTTTTAGTTAAAGGAAGCCAAACCTGGATCATGGAAAAAGCTCTCTGCGTTGTCAGCAGCTAGTGCTAATCCGCAGTCCATGGCTGTCAGTTACCAGAGATCATATCACTTACAGGATGAAGATCAAACTGAAATAGAAAAGGAGGATGTTACAAAGGGTAAGTCCTTCCACTATGACTGACGTGAAGGAAGAGGTGGCTATTAACTAGAGGGAAGCTACTTAAGGTCATGTACAAGATCGTGCCAAACTTCTGATGTTTACAAGGGGTATTGCTTGGAAGACGCGCTTATGGTTTTGCCTTAAACAAGGCTTTACTTGTAGATACGGAGAACATTGTGAAGGAGAGTTGCTGGTGATTTGTTTGCAAACGAGGTTTTGCTTGTGAAAATAGTTGGCATATTCAAAGCTTATAGTACTGTCTGGTACATGTTTGTACTTTTAGGAAAATGATCTTGTCAAATGTAATTCTGGTCAGTTAGTCTTGTGTAGAGTCCTACTTGTAGGATGGGTATTTGTTTGTGGCCGGGTATATTTCGGTCTGCTGTCTTTTTGCAACGCCTTTTTGCCGGGTTAAGGGTCAGAAAACACAACCCTGTTTTGCATGTATCCACGCATAACACTTGTGTAATGTTGTCAATTTTCACTTAAGGGTCTTAGCTTATTTTATTACCACGTTAGTTTTTTAACCTGATTTCTTTGTGTACTATCTTGTATTTGCCTTTTGATATACATATCGAACCCAAGCCTCGTTCCGTATTTTCTTTTGGCAGCTTACAAGTATGGAAAATCACTCATTCCTATCAGCAAAGTAGACCAGGACAGCATGAAACTTGAAACCGAGAAATGTCTCTCCATCCTTGGATTTACCGATCGAGCCAATGTAAGCAAATGATTTAAATCGATAAAGATGTAATACACGTAATATACATGTTTGGATGATTAATGGATTGACTAATGACTAATGGATAATTACTGTTGGAGCTTATTACGGTTATTAGCAATACCAGCTTTTCCACTGATTTGACATGTCTACTGTTTAGATTTACCCTTAACACGGCCTGCAGCTGTAGCCCACTTCAAACAATGTTATTATTTTGCAGGTGATAAATTGCGAACTCATTTCCAACTTACCATTTGACTCTTTCATACTTGCTAGATTCAAAGGAATCTTTTTATGGGAGACTCAGTATACATCTTTGTGCCTCAGCCTGATGACGAGGTAAGTACATAATACCTACCCTGTTTGTTCACAAGTACCCCTACAGGTGTCAGATTTGCTGGGTTCGACTCCACTGTTGTCATAATTTTAGTTTATCACACAAGGTCACCATGACAACATGAAAAACATCATCACTATGTTTGGCATTAGCTAGACATGCACTCGCAGATCGAGCCAAAAATCTGAGTTATGGACAGGTTATAGATATCGTATACCACGCCGTCTTCGTGGGTAACCCCTAAAGGTTCCCGAAGAAAATTGAAGGAATTTCTTGGCTCCTGGCGTAAACATAATTTTTATCACCGGCAGTAGAGGTTTTGAGCATAAAAATTTTGGCATCCTGAAACTTTAGAAAATATTTATGGACAAACCAGAAATTTGGCTCATAGGCAACAAAATTTTACACTACAATAGTAATTGTTAAATTGTAGTAACTCCTATTTCTGTAGCATACCTTGTATAGGTTGATGCCCTAACATTTACTAATGGCGCATCTAATATGCTAGACGTTTCTTTACTTCTTTATGATTTACCATAGAACTCTTTTTTTTCACAAATACCCTTCTGATTTTCTGTAAAAGTGAGTCTGATCTTCTCTTTTATTCGTAAATCAAATGACAACAGAGTTTAACGTTAGACGAAAAAATTGACAATGTACTCAAGTCCTTGGCGTTGTTTACGTTTGTTTTTTGATATTTTATACTGTAAACAATTGCATAAGTCAACTCAGATTGCTACTGGCTGCCTTCTTTCATATAGGGGCAAACTCGCAATCTATGTGATAAGTCAGAATCGTACTTCTACTTGCGCCAAATTTTGCAGAGGTAAAGTGAACACTGATTGGCTTAGAGGATGATGTGCAGAGGTCAAGCGAACACTGATTGGCTTACAGAATGATGTGCAGGGGTCAAGTGAACACTGATTGGCTTAGAGGATGATGTGCAGAGGTCAAGCGAACACTGATTGGCTTACAGAATGATGTGCGGGGGTCAAGTGATCACTGATTGGCTTAGAGGATGATCTGCAGAGGTCAAGTGAACACTGATTAGCTTAGAGGATGATCTGCAGAGGTCAAGTGAACACTGATTGGCTTAGAGGATGATCTGCAGAGGTCACGTGAACACTGATTACCTTAGAGGATGATCTGCAGAGGTCAAGTGAACACTGATTGGCTGAGAGGGTGATCTGCAGAGGTCAAGTGAACACTG
>JANTCA010001157.1:0-12195 GCA_024741275.1 Chironex yamaguchii
TATTAGGATAATTGGTAACTTCAGAAATAGAAAGTTTGTCATTGTTTTTGTACGGGCGTCCTCGTACTGAGAATAGAGATATTATACAAGTTAAATAAACAAGAGGCCAATGTGAGCCAGTTCTTAATTTTAGGGCTTTGAGACCGATTTCCTTTATTCTGCGAACAGCACGATACGATAACACATTTTGAAAATGGTTATTTTTCTGAGGCAATTTCCTTAGATACCACAAACTCGTGCTATTATTACTTCAGACTTAAAGACAAAACGTTTCATACAAAGGATACAAACATGCTACTTACCGAGTGAAACACCTCAAACGAGATTGAAACCAGAGACTATCTATTTACTAAACAGATGCTTTAAGGTAATCTGAACTAGGCTATAAGTTAAGTGTAAGAACACTTGTACACTTCGAATCCTGTCTTACGCAAGTCTCCTATCTATAAACAATGCATGGAGTTAAAAAATATTGATATCGATCGCTTAGAATTCATAGATTACTTTTTCTTGCTCTTGCAGCAAATATTAATTATTAAATATTGAGATTTACACAAAAGTACAAGAAAGACGCCTTCGACTTTCAATTTTAATGTCTTTCAACCTTTAGCTAAGTGTTTGTATTTAGCTTGATTATGTAACGAGACAAAACGTTGAAAAGTTTTAAAACGTTTCCTTTATCAATATATAGGGGAGTTGAAATGGTTTCTTTCATCATTGTATTATGTAATCAGATTAAACGTGAGAATAAATAACAATAGTTTCAATATGCTATAATATTCGTTGCTAGAGTCTGAAATCCTAGAAAGCGTCGAAATAAGTAGCGTGGTAGGTACCACCATTTTAGCAAGTGCCCGTGAACTTAACGTTCAGTTGTAATCTTACCTTATTGATACATGAAGCAACTTTGTACCCAGACCCTTTAATGGCTAATACGGACTGGAAAGAGAAGATGTCAAGATACAATTTTTGACACCGAATACGTTTATTGCAGAGAGATGAAGTACTGAATCTCAGCATTGTCCATTTGAGCAAGCTCCGAAGTTAGAGAATCTCCGTAAGAGTAAGAGAGGTGGTGATATATGCCACGTTATCAACTGGTGCAGGAAGAGGGAAAAAACAGACATTGTTCCTTCTAATGATGTTTTAATACAAAATGCAAGTATGGAGCCGTTGGTGGGATAACAAAATAAGTGGTTACAACTTCCTTTGCTTTGAGTATCACAGTACATTCAGACAAAAGTCATGGGTTAGCATGGAAAATAAAAAATATTTTAATATCTGCTACCTTCAACGTAATTGTTATTCAGTTGACAGAGGAACTACTAAGTAAACAGAAATCCCTAGGGTTTACCCCCGGATTATTTTAATGAACTCTTCTGCATATCTTAAAAGCCACATTGTACTCCATATGGCTACTGAAAAACAGAGATCCAAGATCGACCGACATGGTGTATTAATGTGTGTTTTCAATGTCCTCTTTATATAAATTGAATTTTCTGCAGTACTATTAGGGCTTAAACAAACCGGATTGCTTGTGTAAATTGCCATAGTGCTGTTGAAAGCTAAATAACTTTATACGTAGTTCATACTTTTGTAAAAGTGGAGTGGTAACGAAATACTTAACAGCTGTCGTGCTTCTAACACATATATATATATATATATATACTAATGATGACAGGTTTGGAGCAAAGGGTGATGCAGGAAGGGGAATGATTTGGTACTAGTTTCTCTAGTACATTCGGTATAATCATACTGTAGAAGGACAGTAGCAGCAAGAGAGTAAATAGAGTTAGAAACATACTAACTGTTTCATTAAATGCAATAACAAGCAGAGTGTGAAGATGACTTCATAGAAGTACACTGAGGATGTTATATAATACATAAAATCTAAAGACGTTACTTGCTTAAACTGTCATAGAAGAAGCCACTTGCCCATTAAATTTTAACCAACTAGGTTTTATTGATATGTGTGTTTGTATGTGTAAATAATATCAAAGCTTGAGACAGGAAAACCAGTATTAAACATTTTGCTGTGAATTGTGCTTATTAATCCACCTAAACAACAAGTTAGGTAAAGTATGGGACGACGTACTTAATTGCTGTTGTTACAATCATAAGGAAATACGAATAACCTGACACTAAGAGAAAGAACTCATCTTATTTCATTGATAATATTAATCATCGTACTACTTACCATCTCTTACTATCTACGACTAAATATGTCTCGATCGGCCGAGAACACAGTTGCTATACAAAAAATGACCTTGTTTTCTAATTGTGTACAAATCTTGATGTAAAGATAAACAAATAATAAAACAATGAACAATATGATAGGATTCATCGTAGTATGATTTAGAGTAACGTAGTGTATGAATCACGGATCTAAGTACGGTGGATAACGTACTTAGACGTGTTCCAACTGCAAGCCGTAGCGTTATATTGCGAGCAATAAAACGTGACAGAGGATCGTCATGTTGAATGTTCTTTCTGATAAGACATCGACGAAATAATAAAACCATTCTATTGTTGTCGATTTGATTTAATTTCAAGCTAAAAGTAAGACATGAAACAAAATTTTACCAGGGTTCCAATCATCTTCAGGAACTCCTGTTGCCGCGGTGGAAGAATGGTAATGGAAAGCAGAAATCTCAACAATCAGTTTCTATTTTTATTTCTGGCCCTAATTATAGTGTGGAGAAAAAAATTAAGGGCAAGCCTTCAGTTGGTTTTACTAGCGATTTCACTATAATTTGTTGGGGAAAATACCTCTTGTCTATTGGCTCCCTATGGATTCTTATTGTTCAAGACATACTACGCTGCTCCCTGAACTTCGTTTTGACGGACGTAAACAACTTCATGCAAACCTCAACAATGATATTTGCAGAGTGTGCTGTGCACACCTTGAGGACCCAGAGGATACGCTACTGGTCTTCTGTGGTACAAAACTTGACAATGACATGGAAAAGACACATGATGAAGCACATTATCGTCGGACAGTAAAAGGAACCGAAAAAATAACAAAATTTATAACCAGACTCCCAATTTAGCCCAGCATCATCATCATCATCATCATCATCATCATCATCATCACCATCATCATCATCCATCATCATCATAATCATCATCATCATCATCATCATTATCATCACCCATCATCATCATCATCCATCATCACCATCATCATCATCCATCATCATCATAATCATCATCATCCATCATCATCATCATCATCATCATCATCATCATCATCATCATTATCATCATTATCATCATCATCATCATCCTCCTCCTCCTTCGGTATCCGGCGTGAGGTCGGCAACAACATGTCGTACAGTGCGATCTTTCATCACCTGGCTCAGCTCTTCAGACTTCACCTGCCAATAAGAACCTTGCAAAAATGGTGTAGTTATTTGAAGAGTCGAAGTGAAAAGACGAACTCCAGTCTACGAAGCACTGCTGTTTTTGACTTTCAATGTAGACGGGTTCCAAAACATTTATTTCAAAAGATAAACCATTCCTGCCAATAATCCAAAAACTGTCGTCTTTGTACAGTTAAGCGTATCCTGGATTTTACGACAGGTGTTGAACCATAGCAGAATCGTAAATTTTTCTTGAATTTTTTCGTTTGCAAGTGCAATATGGCCGTTCTGTTAAATGAACGGCAGTCTGACGAATACAAGATAGAATCAATTGTTTTATCCTCTCGAACAACCATTGCAATGTGAGATCGACGTCCATAAGCAATTAACTTATTCCGTGTTATAAACGTAAAGAGGATCAAGTGCAAGAACCCACTTTGTAATAGCTCGTTTGACTTTTATGTTAGGGCCCAATCACATGAGCAATTTTAGTCCGCCTACCGGCCAGGCTCACTTTGCCGAGATCCCGCTTTGATTGATAGACTGTTATAACTCGCTATCACATGAGAGCCGGGCTGCCCCGGCTTACCGAGCCTGAATTTTTTCGATGCAATAGCTCCTGCCCAGCAAAGAGAGTTAAAATCATTCAAATATGGATGCGGGAAACGAAAAGAATGCGAACTAATGTCACGTGATTTTCTCCTGCCCGTTAAACCCGACCATGAAATCTTCATATGATATCGAGCTTGGTCAAGCGGGCCAGTCCGGCGTTGTTCTGCACGTTTCTTTTGTCACACGAAACATCGAATGTTAATCGCACAAGATTTTCAAGAATTAAAAAAGTTTCCGTTACTCTAAGAAGAAAACAAAGTAATAGTGCTAATTTGCTAAAAAATTACTCTTAAAAGAACTTTCCAACTGTTTCAAAAGAGTTTTGGTCACACTTTAAGCTCAACTTCTCTATTAACAGCAAAGTATGAAAATTTTGCAAAACATCGATTTTTAGAAATTAAGCGTATGGACGTGTCTCATGAGAGAGTGTGAGGGAGGAGGTAGTGGACTTTTTGTTGAAAGAGTCAATTTGCGAGTCTTCTCTAATCAAAGCATTTTTTAATTTGGCTGGGTACTTGTAAGAATCAAGTGTTTTATCATTCAAAAAATGTGCTATAGTCTCTCAAAAATGTTTTAGAAATGACATTTTGGGTGTATTGATTCCTACTTATAGTCTTACTCTACATCAAACCAAGTATGCCAGGTGCACCGAGGCTTTGATGAGGTTACTTTTCCTTAGCTTAGCGAATTAAGTGTCCCCTAGATATAAGAATTCTGTAGAGGCCGCTCGAAAATAATTTTTACCGTCCAAAAATGGAAACGTACCTAAATGTTCTTTTTCTACAATTAATTTTGATTCAAGTGATGAGCGTATTAGTTGAAGCCTTTTGTATAAAATACTACCCGCCGCCTCTTTTTTAAAGATTATTGTCATGTAGGTGTCAATAAAAATGCTTTTCACTGATACACTATACAAAAGTAAAAATTACATCTATATTTTTAAAACAGTAAGATGGTCTTTTCATGTGTTTACATGAAACCTTGAAAACGTTCGCATTGTAGACAAAAAGAATTCGTCTATTAATTCATACTCTTTAAATGACAACGTCGTTTTTCCACTTGTTTGTTGCCGCTCATTGGTTGCCGCTTGTTGGTTGCCGCTCAGTTGTTGCCGCACATATGTCGAGGCGCATGTCTTCTAATTGGCCATGTCCTACCCATGCTCTAGTTGTAAATGGTGCATTTGTTCTCTTCCCCTCGTTTTTGATGGTTTATATTCCGAAAAGCAAAAGAAAAGAACGACTTTTAAGTCCTTTTGCTATGTTTTATTTCAAAGCAATAATGTTATGCCGCTTTGGAGCTAGTTCATAGCAGATAAAACATAAAATTTGCAGGTTCACATCCTTTTTGAAATCGGAAACGATCTGTCCGCGAATATACGCCTGAAATGTCATGTGACAGATTGAGAGGCAGGGAAAACGTACGTGATATATATGTCATGAGAATAGGGAGCTAATGGTCTCAGGAAGAGCCAATCAGAATAGAGAATAGTACAATGGAAAAAGCAAGAACAGACAAAGGCAAAAGAAAAGAGCAAGGCAAAAAAAAGAACACCAAATAACGGAAACAAAGAGAAAAGATGAAGAATGGGGTAAAAAGCTCTACACTAGTGTTTTAACGACCCACGAGGAGCTATCACTGCAGGAGCAACGTTCTCAGCGCCTGCATCGCTGTCCGTCGTGTCTTCCCTGGCACGCTTTGCAGCTGTGTCTCGCTTTGTTTAGCGGCACCAAAACTAATCTACTCTTTTTCTAAATCATCACCTTACGTCGTGATTGGTAAACAAGCCTTTGCTGGAGTAAAAATCGACCTAAAGTATCAGTTTATAAGACGTGCAACATTTTCAGTATAGGTCACTGTCTTTCTGGCAGTTTATGAGAAACTAGTCATATGCGATATAAGCTTGAACATCAATTTTTGACATGAAAAATTAACCAGTGCATTTTTTTACTCCTCGTCTTGGCTCTAAACTTAAACCTACGTTATAAGTATCATATAATGCTTGACTGTAAAATTTGAACCCAAGGCATTGGGTAACATGGAAAAACTGTGATTCCAATTCGCTGACTCTTCCAACAAAAGTACAATTTGAAATGTGCATTGAAAAGATCCTAATTCTCAAAAGAAATGATAAATTATGCTAATACTGGAATAGAGATACTTCTGTATTATTTCCACGATTGCTGTGTCGCTGATATGGGTATTGTTGATGTCTGAAATATCAAATCATCATGAGATACTTTAAATTTCTAATCAAATGATATGTTGGTTTGAGGAGACAACGCTTGACAAGCCTGACAATGGATTATGATAACACCAAAGAAAACACATAACGAGTACCTGCACTTATGACTTATCACAAAAGGCGGACATTTCGTAACTAAACGGATCAGACATAGGAGATATATAAAACCACTATTTCAGGTATAAAGACGGAAACAAATTTGAAAACTTAAAACAATACAAGCACAGAACACCGGTGTTCAAGGTTCGTTTTCAGAGCCTGACCTGCTGAGTTATTTAGCTAACTTCTGTGCAAGATATCCTGGCTGAGTTTAAATCGCTGGTATAAATGGCGGAGAAAGATTTCAGAACGCAAATTGCAAAAAGGGGAAAGAAATACACATTGTCTTCCTTAATCTGAAGCTGTAATGTAACCTTGCTTCGGTTTGCATGCTAAATCTCCAGATTTTTCATTGGTTCATGACTACAAACGTCATTATTTTCTGGATATAAAATTATGCTACATGGCAAATTAAACAATATACCTCAGTGCAAATCCAAAGATTGATAAAAGTAATCCTCTGTCGATTTGTTGGAATTAATAATGGAGGAAGACGGAGATACTAGCACTCGTAGTACAAAATCAAGTACAAAATCAACTACAAATGGTAAAAATGGGAGTTTAACGTCAGAGAAAAGTAATAATTTGACACTTAATCAAGACATTTATGGGGATGTTAAAGAAAATGAAGATCGGGTGAAAGGATCAAGACGAGTCAAGGGTAGCAATGACCACGAAAAACACACAAGAAGAAGACCAAGTTTAATTCCTGATGGCGATGTACACCAACTAGATGTAAGTAAGGATTTGCAATAGTAACAAAATAATAAATTCGTCAATGAAAACAAGGTATTGCACCATTACAGGACAGAAGTAGTACTGAACTAGAAGAAAGCAGATAATTAAGCAATGAAATCCCTGAGCCTGACTTTCAGTTTTGAAATGCTTTAACATGATAAAAGATGAAGTTGACGACCGAATGATTTCTTATACAATACAGAAATGATTCGAAGAAAGTTCGTAATAAGCAAAAACTATAAACTAACTCTTATCGACACTCCAGTAAAGTAAGTAGGCCATGTAACATGCCTGCTTATGCAAAGATTCTGTTGTTGATTAATTTTGTCATGGTTTCTAAAACTAACCTTTTTTGCTGTAAATATCATTAACAATGTCGTTCCTTACTCTATACGAATCTGACCATGTTTGCCTGAAACTGACAATGATTTGCAAAGGATACTCATCAGACTTTAGTGATGACTTCTCATTATTCATTTCCTTCAAGTTTTAATTATCGTAACTTAGTGTAGATAAGATAGTCTAATGCTAGCAGACACATTCTAAATATATATTTGCTGAATTTAATCCTTGCTGTACCACGATTCATGATGCATGTAGAGCAGTTCTAATATTATCATTTGTTTTGGTATTTGTGAATAATAATTCATTGAACTGCAGTTAAACCTTCCCAATATTCAAGAAGGTAACATCTAGTTTCGACGGAATAATAAAATTGGTTATGCAGTAATCACAAATTCATAGCTATAATCAGAGCGGAGCTATACAACCCAGTACGGTTATATGATGCCTCCTCACCTTAATTATCCATAGACGGAGGTACTATCTTTCTCAAACTAAATCTGATGAGGTAATTGTAATCAACAAAGTAAACGCTCTCTTAAGAGCTTATTTTTTATTTACAAATATCGAATTGATCAATTTATTTCTTAATGTTTAATTTGATGTTCGTCTGATGAATATAAAAAGAAGCTGGCAGTCGCTAGATGTTTGATTGTTCTTGAAATTTTGATTATCTTTATGATAAACAATATTCGAAGAATTTAATCATTTGGCCTTACGAGAATTCAAACATATGTTAAACTGCTGTCAATTAAAACTTGAAAATTGTACAAGTGCAGAGAAAAGCTATTCGCCGGCAAATTTCGGACCTGCGAAGTATTAGTCATACGTTTCTTGAAAGCACAGTTTATAAAGTTGGAACTTACATCTCATTTTCCAAATCACTTTTTTTTTGCTAAACCTATTTCCCACAAACCCAAAATTAGGTATGCTGATATTACAAAGAGCCGTTTTTTCTAAACGATTTAATTCAATCCACCGAAATTAAAAACTACAATGTTCCGATTTGCACATCACATTCGACCCGCAGCAGTGGCTTAGTGGCAGAGTAGATTACGGAAGTTAAACACACAGTGCTACGAGTGGGCCAGCTCCCTACTGTAGCATTCACTGTAATTGCACAGCTGTGTGGCCGTGGCCCAAAGGCTAAAGAAAAGGAGATTGGCGCCGCCCTAGTACACCAAATGGTATGGGAGCGAACTTTGAGTGTTCCGCTTGGCACATCAGTTTTAAGGTTAGCTGTGTGTTTGAAGGTTGCGAGTCCGATCCCGATCGACTCCCTCTCAATGCAGCTATCATTGCAACATTTCACTAATGAATCATTTATATTAAATGCATTAATATGTCTGCTGATATATTTGCTGATATTTAATCTCGGATGGAAGTCGCCTTGTAGCTTTCCAAACCAAGAAACACCCAATCAGAACACTTAGATCTTGCCTTGTAACTGAAAAACCAATCAGAATACTTTATCTATTTTGACTTTGATTGTGTATTCTTAATGTAAAGTTCATAAGGTATAACATCGTAAGGTATTCTCAGAGAAAAATCCCCTGAAGAGTGAGCTAAACACGAAACAAGCTGGTAGCGTATGCAAAGCCTCATGAATGATTGTATCTTTTGAGCGTGCATTAAATGAAATCCCATTCGGCTAAGTATCGACCGTCGCAGCATGAAACTCCAAGTAACAGAAAGACTTTTTTGTTTTTGCTCTGGAATAATTCGCTTCACGTGTTTTTGACTTATAGAACAGTGTCAAACGATACAGTGTCACTGTTCCTATATATATATTTGCCTAGAGTGGAGCATTACCACAGTAGCTTGGCTTATTTGGGAGCCGTCAGGGCTCGAACCTGCAATCCTCTGACTCAGAAGCCAACATTCAAATCTATGTGTCGTCACGACACAAAGGTAGATAGATAGATCGACAAACAGACAGACAGACAGATAGATAGATAGATAGATAGATAGATAGATAGATAGATAGATAGATAGATAGATCGACAAACAGACAGACAGACAGACAGATAGATAAATAGATAGATAGATAGATCGACAAACAGACAGATAGATAGATAGATAGACAGATAGATCGACAAACAGACAGACAGATAGATAGATAGATAGATAGATAGATAGATAGATAGATAGATAGATAGATAGGTAGATATTTACGTAGGTAGGTAGGTAGGTAGGTAGGTAGGTAGATAAATAGATAGATAGATAGATAGATAGAATTCACTACTACCAAATAAATAAATTGATTAATTGATACAACATACATGGTCATTTAAAGATTTCTGAGCTTTTTTAAATAAAACAGTAGTGAGCATGTGCTGCATGTAAGTTACGTAACATCGTTTAATGTTATGATACATTGGTTACGTATCTTAAAGAAAAAAGGGATATTTGGGACTGGGAACAGGCGATATTGTGGTATGGGATAACATGTGACACAGTTTGATTTTAATTTTGTTATTTTAACACTAAATTTATCCACCAAACCGCGGTTGATTTGTCTTTCTCGGTAAGCTCAGACGATCTTACAAATTATAATGCTTCTATGTGTTTTTTTACCTCTCCTGAATGACTACCATCTGGTGAAAGTCATCACTTGTTAAATGTCGCTTGCTTAACCTATTTCAACTGCTTCCAAACATATGTTTCCGGGGTATTAATAACCAGTGACGCTGTTTTAGTACAATATATTGTTCTGGTAATAACCGAGGTTAATCTAAGGTGGATGGTCACGTTTCAAATATCTTGACACTTTATTGACATACGTTTCTTGACATGGACGTTTTTCTAAGCAAACACTAAATATAAGCTTATTTTGCCCGGTTGATGTCACTATGCAGTATAAGTACAGCGATACAGCACTTTTCATATTTATTGATGTTATTGATACTGACAGTATCACATTGACTCCACGAAATCAAGATGTACATTAATGTTCGGTTTCTTGAAATCAGTCAGAAACATCAGCCTTTTTCTTGTCTTTAAAAACTTTTTGTAGCTGTTAGGCTTAATTTTTAGCTCGTGTTTATTCCTGTTTTCTAGGCTCAAATGTTACGTACTCCTAGAGAACCTTCTAGATACCTTTCGTGTGTTGAAAGAACAATGCTGATGCAATATCTACATGAAGCTTTCAGAAAGATCCATTTCTTTCTATTTTTTTCTAAACTCATCTAAAATGTTCTACTGTGTTTTATAGTATTCTATACTGTTCTGGAAAGTTCACTTGGTTTCTAGATGGACCTCTCAAACCTATGTAAGCAGTTGATTTCCAGGAATTTTGTAACTTTGAATTAAGATGAATGTTATTGAGCTTTGATGGATTATAGTCTCAGAGAAATCTCAAGCTGTAAATGGATTTCTTATAAGAGGATCCTACCTGTCTTCTCACTTCCATCTATTCCATCTATATCACTTGCAAGTTTCTTAAGCTTGTAGTGAGCATTCATCAAGTCATGACAGCCTAAATTCACCTCTAAGAAATATCGTCCGGTAGCTTATTTGTCAGAGCATCTGCCTGGAAAGTAGAAGGTCATTGGTTAAGCCCTCACTCTGGACACACGATTTGCTTCTCATAATTTTTACAAGGTAACTATCATAACCATACAACTCATAAAGTCAGAACTGACAGGTCACACAACTGTCACAAGCATATCAATCTAACTGGAAGTCACCTAATAATGATAATAATTAGCGATAAAATTAAACAGGTAGCAATATATAGCATAGATGTTGTCTGCAAGGTTCGTTACTACCTCCATTTCAAATAGTAATCCAAGCTAATTTCTGTGTTGGCACACATTTACAGTATGAAATTTAAGATTTATCGACCATGTGCTGATGTTATTTAGTACTGCAATTTTTATAATTTTGCTAGTCAGTTGCTTAATAATTGTTAGTAATCTATACCAGTGTTTACAGAACCTGCCCTTCTTATATTTCATTTCGTCTTGATCGACTGTACGCTAGTTCCCTGAAGAAGTAGACTGGATGGTCTCATGTTAAAAGCACAAGTATAGGTATGGTTATAACCCAGGGAGCGTCAAACCCTGCATGTCTGATACCAATTCTATTGATCTGAACAGCACGTTGCAGACCGAGGAAGAAACTGAAGTCTTGTTAAAGAGGATGATGATTGAGAAAAGGTGTGTTGCGATTGTGAGAGAATGCATAGAACCGTTACGAGTTTCCGGTCTCATCGCCTGGCACATTGAAGTTCGGTGCTTGCATCATCGAATTCGAGTATGCATGACACCAAAGAGAGTGTTAGCTCTCAAATATATAAACTACTTCATCTGGGAAGAGGTACTGTAGCAAACCCAGTTCACTTAGCTAATGTAATGAACCAATTCTACGCCCTTCTCGACTATTGCGTGTCTTTTTTGTTTTGCAGTCGGTAAGCTTAAATTAATTTTGAAATATCGATGTATGACACAAGTTAATACTGTAAATGACGCTTTTCCGCTTAGTAGACACTTTTGTTTGTACTTTGCTGCACCACAAGTTCTTTTACCACCTCCTCTTGATATTAAAATTATGCGTTACACGCAACTGTTGATACGCTACCTACCACTCAAGTGCAATTGGTTCGCCATGCCACTTACTATTGAAACCCTACACTTGCTTCATACAGTTCATAGTGATACCCTACATACCTTTGAAGTGCAATTGGTTTGCCATGCCACTTGCTATTGATACCCTACACTTGCTTCATACAGTTCATATTGGTACCTTACATACCTTTGAAGTGCAATTGGTTCGCCATGTCACTTGCTATTGATA
>JANTCA010001158.1:0-12192 GCA_024741275.1 Chironex yamaguchii
AGATAGACAGATAGATAGACAGATAGATAGACAGATAGATAGACAGATAGATAGACAGATAGATAGACAGATAGATACAGATAGATAGACAGATAGATAGACAGATAGATAGACAGATAGACAGATAGATAGATAGATGGATGGATAGATGGATGGATAGATGGATGGATAGATGGATAGGTAGATAGATGGATAGATAGATAGATAGATAGATAGATAGATAGATAGACAGATAGATAGATAGATAGTTAGAGCAAAAGAGAGATGTAACAAGCACATCAATTAGTCTGCACATCTCACAGCGATACTCTACAAGGGGAGACTTTAATTTTAAACTTGGAAAAGTTTTTAAAAGTAAAAGAAAGAGCAAAAGAAAACGAGAGAGCAAGAGAAAAGACTCAACCTCAAAGATGTCTGAGATAATAATTATGGTTATCATGAATTCGTTAGAGACTGTTCTAAAGATATGTCATTGATGAATAAAACACAAGATGAAAAAGCACACAGCAAACTTATTGCAATCGACAACACTTTAATCGTTCGAATATAGATCCTATGACTACAAAATTACTGCCTTTTGCTTCTTGGTTTGAAGGTCAGATAGTTAGCCATGATTTGTTTAGTCTGTTTAACACACTCAAAGAAGCAGAAAACATATTTAGAGTTTAGCTGTTCGCATACACTATCTTGGAGATGATAAGTGCAGCAAATGTACTTCAAAAGCTGGAACTAATTAATTTTCTCTTGCTTTGAAAAAGAAAATAGCCATACAGAATTTTGATCTAGAGCGTCTTGGTCGTGCAACAAAATGCGACAAAGATTTTGCTGCTCGAATATTTCTGAATAAATTGTTTTCCTCTCGAAAGTGACGCTCTCGAAAGTGACGATAACGTTTCTATCTTTCTACTTTTGACAAAGGTCATTTTGCTTATAAACAAGTACAATGATATATCGATACATTGCTCAGGAGAAATCCTATTCATAATAGCAATAGTCTCAGCAAGTGCCAACGAAAACAGAAACTATTTAATAACCTCACCCACAATCCTGACCAAACAGGAAAACCGACTTCCATTATCGGTATGTCATGTAATAAGATACAGGGGATGCCCACTACAGTCGATACAATGCCATTTATCAGCTGCATGACTCCAAGAACTTTCGTAGGCTGCACGTATACGTGAACCTTTGGCTTTTCAGAACCGTCGTTCTCTTCCTGCTCGGTTGCTTCAGTAACATTTTCCACTCTTTGGTCCATGACAGCAGATAACGACGATAAACAAGCGCAAAGTCAACGATAATTTGCTAAGTTATATCTACCCATTCATATAAAGAGACGTTCTCATTTCTGTTTAGAAGAAAAACAAACATTCTTCTACTCTGAATGTTTAAATTTCGTTTGATTCTTTTGAAAACAAGTATGATGTGAACGCAAGGTACGCCTCAGAATGAATTTGTGTCTTGGGAATACAAATTTGGAAATTTGTTGTATGCTGGAATGCTTATTGCATATCTTAATTGGAATACTGTCAGGTCGCAACTTTGCAGAATTTTTTTTGATTTAAATTGCATTTTGAGTAGAGTGTGTTTGTCCCGTAAACTCAATGCAAGTACAAACACATCATTTTCATTATTCTGTTAAATGGCAAAGATTTCAAAAATTCGATGGTCGAGTGACAAATGTGCACGACTTTGGTCCCAAAATTCTTGCTTTCATAGGCACGTGTTCTAAACAAGCCCTAGGGCTCTCAATTTAGCTTTAAGGAGAGTCGCCAATTCTCTGGTGCTTTAAGTGCAAGAATACGAAAATGTGATGTTAAAGAGAGGAAAAAAATAAAGAGAGGAAGAGCAGTTTCCCCACTTCTTAAATTAGCATAGGCATTACTTTGTATCATTACCAAGAGCATGTTTGTATACATACAAGAAGTCAATCCTCATGAGCAAAACTGCAGAGCTTATGTTTTTCGCAGTCACCGCTATAAATGACAAGAGAATATTCAAGAGTCCTCCAATGAATTTCAACTTTTCGATCCGTAAACAAAGTTAACGATAACAATTAGAAATCTAGTGACAAGTTGAGTAATCCTAACAAAAGGGTTAGGGCCGTGCCATGACAATGCCGGTACAAATAAACCACTGAGTTCATAAAAAATGTCCACGCTTTAGCAACTTTGTTGGAGATAAAGCAACAGACAACAGAATCTTCAACCTGGGACAAAACACATCACTTTTATCAACGTACCTTCGGTCAATAGCTATCAATCTGACAAAGTGGAAGGAAAGTTTAACTCTTGTTCATGTAGGAATGAAAGGGCTGAAAAACAAATTTATATTATTTTAACCAGTCTTTGTGAAACATTACCATTCATTTGCAAATTTTTGACTTGCAAGATCTTAAGCATACAATAGAATGGAAGAAATGGAGTGCATTATATACAGAAAGATTATTATGGGTTGTTTTCCTCTCTAAAAGGGCCCCAAAGCTACTACGTACTTCTTAATTGATAGCGATCTCACGCCTCTACTTCTTGTAAATGATAATAAAAAGAAAGTCAACCAAAATGCAAGGGCTAGGGTCAACAAAAGTAGAAACTAATCTATCTCCGAAGTCATCATAAAAGATCTCTCTATGACATTCAGCAGCACAAGACGCCGCACTATATGTCCATGTCACCCAAACTGAATGCAATGGCTACCAGCAGCAAAACCAAAAGGCAGTAACAATCAAGGCCAGATAATAGTTCCAGTGTATTGGTCAGACTATCTGACAAAAGTGCAATATCATCAGAAAAATCAGCATCTGCGGTATGAAGAGAAGGATATCGAGAACTCTCACTAGGTTGGTAGAGAAGTCCATTTTCTTTCATTGTAGTTAACGAACAAAACTGGTGCTAGTGTGTTACCTTGGAAAATGCCGGCCAGAGTATCAAAGCATTCAGTCTGGCCAGCGGGTGTTAACACAGTTGAACGTGTGTTTGAATATAAGACTTTGATGGCTTCAATAGTTTCGGACGGAATACCATAAAATCCTAAGGTCTCAAACATTCTCTCTCGGTTGAAAGGATCAAAGGCCTTGCTGAATTCTACAACAGTTAAAGCTGCTGTCTTGTTGCAATGTGTAATTTCTTCGATTATTCTGCGCAGTATCAGAATTTGTCCTAAAGTTGATAGTCCTGGGCGAAAGCCGTTTTGGTTTTTACGGAGAATAGGCTCAAGTTTTGGACGGAGGCGTTTCAGAATTAGTTTGTGGTATATTTTTGCAGCAATGGGAAGTAATGATATACCTCGATAATTGGTTGGCGACGTCAGATCACCTTTCTCGGAAATCGGAATTATTTGGGACTCCAACCATATGGAAGTTGAAGTATAGTTAGTAGACGCAAAATTGCAAAGGTCGATGAGCAATTGGTGGAAGATAGGATCTTTCCACAGAATAGCTGGGTTTTGTTTAGGCCAAGAGCTTTGTTCTTTACACTCTTTAGAACAGGAATCAACTATGGTTTGTAAACTCACCAGTTGGAATATTCAGTGATTTGCAAACTTAAATTTTTGGTAAGGATCTATATTAAGGGAAGGTTGATGGTTTCCCAAGAAGATTATTAAATTTTGAAAACCAGTTTTCGAGTCCTTTTTCATGACTCCTCCCTTGATTGCTGCCGGGGGGCTTGGACCTTTCCAGCAGGTTCATTAATGGTTTCCCAGGCCGCAGAATGCTGTTCAGTAATATGAAGGTGGAAAATGTCATCTATTTTCCCATTGACAAAAGCTACTTATGTATCAATATATGCCTCAGCGAGGGATTTTTTTGGCAACTGCTAGCTTGGTCTTATTTGATTTAGATGGATTTGAATAGTAAATGGACGAGATGCTTCTGAGATATTCTCTAGCAACTGTGACATTATTGTCAAAACTGATCGGATTTTTGCGAACCTTCACCATCTTTGGGAGTGTGGATAGTGCAATTTCTTCATTAGCTTACATCAAGTTTTTATGGATAATGTCAATATTGTTAGCTTGAATATGTGAACTGACAGAAAGCTCCTGAAATCGATTGAAGACACTCACTGAATACTGAAAGGAAAGATTTTTGTCTGCGAGACCTTCTTCCAATCAATGGATTTCATGGGATCTGTAGGTGACTTCTTGGAAACTTTCAGGCTCAGTTTCATCTTAGCTCTAACAATCCGATGGTCGGATCCAACCGTGAAAAACCATGAATATGGACGACAATCTCTGATGCTGTCCTCCCATTTCTCAATAACTAGTATGTAATCTAGTTGAGCTCTAATACAATTTGGTTATTCAAATGTCCACAGTGTGGAGTTTTTGATTTCATAAATTTGGTGTTTCCTGGGAAGAGATTAAATTCCTCCATAAGATCAACAAGGTGCTCCCCATTACGGTTGCTTTTGCTATGAAAATTGAAGTTGGCATCTTCCGGTCCACGTTTGGCATTGAAATCACCCAGAATTAGAAGAAAATTATGAGCTGGGACATTTTCAATAGTGCATCGAAGAGAGCCGAGAAAAGTTCCAATCTCTTAATCATTTCTATCGTTGTATTGGCTTTAGCAAGATATGATTGTTGCCTTGGGATTGCCTTCAAAGTCAATAATGAAAACTCTTGGTAAAATCTTTTGAACGTAAGATAAGTTTTCCATTGCTCTGGATGTTAGTAGGAAACCTACTCCAGCTATGGACGCATGACAAGAATTTTTTAAACAAGATGACGTATCAAGGTGATAATTTTCAATTTTGTGGTATTGGATACCAATGACGGCACTATAGCAAAGGCGTGTCACTAAATAAATTGAATGTCATCTGTAGATCCGGCCTTGCAATGACCATCTCAAACACAGTTTCTTTTATCTTACAGTGGAATTCATTCTTATATATGGATCGACCACATACATATCGACAACAACACTCGAAACGAAGTTGGACGACAAGTACACCTTAAAGTTGTGAGCTGTCCTCAACACCCATTGAAATCAACACTCTGCTAAGAAAGAGCTCTACGTGGACGTACATAGAAGTATTTTCAATGTTGATGCGAGGACTAGTGAGGGACCTCCCAAATTTCAACAGGATCGTACAGGATGACGTTAATGTGGTATGTGTGTCCGAGTTAGCTCAAACTGATGATGATGACGACAAGGATGATGATGATGATGAGGAGGAGGAGGATGATGATTGAGATAGTAATGATAATAACGAAGCGCAATTTATAATGGCAAGTTGCTCAGAATTCTGAAGAAAACCTCAACTGAATAATTTCAAACATATAAACATTTAAAACATGATCGACTGATTGTTTGATACTTTCTAACTTTAAAGAGAGGGGAGATTTTTGCATGTTCCTGGCTCTCAGTAACTGTGATGCTGAAAATGAATAAACCAAAGAGTAGTTTATGAACAGGACAAGAATTGTAATCCGTTTAATGAAGAGAGTGACAATCGTATCATTTTCAAGAAAAATGATACAATTGATCACCCTGGACGACTTGCTCAGAAAATTGAATGAAAGCAATACAAATATATTTGACAAAACATCGGCAGCAAAGACAAGTGTGATTTCTGGTACAATCAGAAATAAACAAGTTGGCTCTTTCAACTGTTTATTAAAGTCTAAAAGATCTAACGAATGCCGTCACCTAGCAACGATTACTCCTTATGTTCACCCTCTTATAGAATAGCGTTATGCAGGCAGATGAAAATAAGCCATATTACTTTTTATTCCTGTACAGGATACATGAACAGTTTGATCTATATTCCGTGGGAAACAATCTATTTAACTCCTGATCTATTAGCAGATGATACATTCTTGATGAAATTACGGTTCAAGTAACATTGCCAAGTCTTCTAATGCGTATTTAAAGATAAACGTTTTTCTTGCACTGATAGTAGCTTGAAATTAGAAAGGATGTTTATGTAACATGGGATGGTTAGATAGCGGGCGTATCTGGCCTGATATTTCATCCTTTCTAGGCTCAAACTCAGTTCACGTTACATTGGCTCATGTCTCAAAATTGGCCAACTCGAGAGCAAATAATAATGCTGTCACATAATCGCAAATGAGATTTTCAACCTTGAACTGACTGTCTACAAAACTTAAGAGTGTACTTCGATATTTCATATATAAATTATGGGACAGTGAAAGTCATGTTGTAGAAAAGTCAATTTAATTCCTATTTTGAGTCTTAAATCTTATTGGCCGACAGTTTCCCGTACGTTATAACATAGATAGCTAATATATTTTTAGTTAATGTTTATACTAAAGGTGATGCTTTTACCATGCTTTGTACAACGTTTGTTCCTGCTACGATTTTCCGTTACGTCGTTACGTAATATCACCTGAGAAGTGTTACATCAGGTAATTAACCAATGTAAAAGTGAATAATGAAAAAGCCTTTGAAATTTTCTATTTCTGACGTATATGAATGTACGGTAAAATAACGGTCTTGAAATACATGTATGTTATTGATGTATGGCACCTTGATTTAGAAACTTTAATGTCTACCTCGATAGCTGTTCTCCATGTCAAGAACGTATTAAGGACAAGCTAAGTGTTATAGCGTACCTTACCAGTGGGATTTCAACCAAACGCGGAATCCTCTGGAATATAATTCTGTTGTCATCTCCAGTAGAGTAGACCTCATACATTATACATTGCCTCGATTTTTCTTGCACTGACTTGATCAAATTCCATCTGTTACATTTTAGATTAACAGAACCAAGATGTTTATTGTAGTTGGTCTATAAATATCCCAAAGTCAATATCATTCGTGCTACTATTGAGCAAATTCTCCTTTACGGCCCATAAAAACTTGGACTTTGTCCACGAAGCAAGGCAACCTCTTGCATGGCACTTACAGCGCCTTCTAAGGGGAGCACAAAATCTGTCAAGCGACACCACCCTGTATCACAAACGTGCGACAGCCGTCCATTCTAAAAGAGCAGAGTTTGCAAGTTATTAAGAGTCCAAGTGAAAAAACGAACTCTTTCTGCCTACCGAGTACTGATTTTCTTGTTTTAATGTAGACAGACTCCAATACACGATCTAACTCTGCCAATTATCCGAAAATTCTCGTCCTTATACATTTTGGCGCATTCTGAATTTTCTAGTAAATGTTGGCGTATGGCAGAAGCGCATGTTTAAGCAGTCATTTTTGCTTTGCAAGCGTGAGATGGCTGTTCTCTAGAAGGAATTTTTGCTTGGCGCACAGTGGCTTGAACATGTTGTTTGCAAGTTTTGCTACATGATTTGTATAAAAAGGTTGCCATATACATATACTTTCCTTTCTGACGTTTCATACTCTGAAGAGTGTCAGACGAAAAAAGCTTTTAAGAATTATTTTAAGTATGATTGTCGCAAATTTTCAAGGCGATTTTCAAGTTTTGTACCACAAAAAGATTTTTCGTAGTTATATTTGTACATCATGGGTAAAACTAAGTTAATATGTGTTTAGTAGTATTTGAAATATTTGTTCTTGTTTAGAAGCCCAGTTACTACTTTTATAAATGTAAAATCATTTATTGTCTGATGTATCCTATGAAATCTTGTCTAGAATGTTGTGCATCGTCTGTGTCTTTTACTTCGTCTAACGTATAATTAAACAGCATTGTCGCCTTATATTTGAAACTATATGTTTAGCCTTTTTATAATATGTTTTCATTTCGAGCTGCATTTTATTTCTTGTTATCTGTTTTTCTGGATCTTTCTGTTCAAACATTTGGGCAATTGATTTGTCAGCAGATGAAACTGATGTACCTATTGCGTTTATGTAAGTAGTCTCCGTTTATGTAGATTATGAGACTGGCTGCCATGTAGCTTTTGAAAATCACCTTGAATATTTGCGACATTGCAATATAAACATACTTAAAAGCTTTTTTCGTCTGACACTCTTTAGATGTCGCAAATTTTCAAGGCGATTTTCAAGGTTTGTACCACAAAAAGATTATTTAGCTTTTGGTATGCTGTCTTCATTGGTTAAGTTTTGAGATAGGTTGTGTATTATTTCTGCTACCCTAGCATGGTTATTTTCTAGCATATAAAACACAACATCAGAGCAGTTTCCTCAAACGGATTTGTAGTATGTTTGTACTGGAAACGAGTATTGCATAGTAGATTTCTTCTGAAACCTTTGATGGTAAGTATTTCATTTTGCTATAGCACCTGACGATCTTGAAAAGTTATTGCATACATTTGTTATTTGAGGTCTCCAGTCTGGTCTGTTGTTTATTCGTAATCCAAGAGTGTTTGATTTTTGAAAAAGTTTTACGTGATCTTTTCCATAACTTTTGGGTTTCGCTCTTCCTATGAAATTAGACCTCATCAGAAACATATTCTGAAGTTGTTCCTCATGCACCACATATGTATTCGTTATGCTGTTTAATGTGTCCACAATACTTTCCAGATCTCTGCTTGTGCAGTAAACGATGGTATCATCTGCAAAGGGAGATATTTCGCCTGGTGAAATTGTAGATGGTAGGTCATTTACATGAAAAATATGCAGCTTTGGACCCAAACAAAAATCCTTGAGGAATGACAAACCTAAACCATTTTTGTTGAACTACATTCACCATGAATCTCAGCATACTGAATCCTGTCAGTAAAATAATCCATAATTAAGTCGAATAGGTTTTCAGATATTCCAGCTACTTGCAACTAAAAGATATTCATCGGAAATTGTATTAAAAGCATTTTGGATGAGATTGATGTAGTGTTTATAATCAATACACCACCAATCACCATTGTTGCAACCATAAGCCAGTCAACAGAGATAGCTGATTGTTTCAGAAAGTGGAAACTTTGTGGATGCAGATGCTTTTTGAAGTTCTTCTATTCAATTTGCAAATCAATCTGAGTTTGAAGATGACCCCATGTCCTATGATGACACCATTTCCGATTATGACCCATGTCTGATAGCAATGAGTATTATCATGAAGATAGCGACAGTGAAAATAATGGTTTAGCGACAGATGAAGTAGTGAGTTTACTTGGGGCAAAAGGTGAAAGCAAGCAACCATCATATTTTTGTGTACAACTACTGGGTCCAAGTGACAAATCCCAAATCTTTGAGGAAGGACCCACACAGCCAGTCCAGGCTGTTTTTCCTGCACATCTAATTGCTAAACATTTGAGAAGGTTTTCACCCTGCTTTCTATCGAAGGCATCCATGGCTGGAGAATTCGAAGATTTCTGATGTAGTCCTTTGTCGTGAATGTCGCCACTTCGGAACAAATACTAAACGGGAGAGTGCATTTAAAGGGAAAAGCTTCAGACAGTGGAAAACATGTTATGGAATTGAAAGCAGCTCGAAAAAGCATAAAAGGAGCGAAGCCCATAGAAACGCTGTCCTTCAGAGAGATACTGCAAAAGTAATAAGAAAGACGTCGAATTCTAAAGGTAGTGTTCTCTCTCAATGTTTGGAGCTGCTCATAAACTCACTATTGAGTAAAATCGGTATTATCTGAAGACAATTTGCGAAATTCTCCTCGTTTCATCCGCACAGGAAATTGTGCAGAAAGAATCAGGGTCCTTGTTCAAGGCATGGCAATGTGGCAGAGATAACACCACCCTTGTGTTGTTGATCATTATCTTTAAAAGAGCATAGCACCGTCTTTCCTGTCACTATCCTCATTTTAACTAATCATGTTCGCCTACCTTCTCTAGCTCCAAAAGGTACAACCTGTACCTTCTCATCTACAATCTTGCCTGTGACACGCATGCTATGGAATGTTTCAGGAAATCTACTCTGGTTTCTAGTACTCTATTTTTCCTGACAACTGGCTTTCAACTGGCTTTCGTTATTGTTTCGTATACAAGTTTCTTAGATGACTCTGGAAGGCTGATACACTCACTCACTCATCCCTTGACCTTGGCGATTGTGGGGATAATTCAACAGCAGCAGCAGTCTGTACATTTCTTGCCTATATTTGTCTATCATTTACCTTCTCATTCAGTTGTTGTACTCTTTTCCCTGTCCACTACTTCATGGCATCAGTTCAGCTCAATCTCGGTCGTCCTCTGCCCCTTTTCCCTACCGTCTTCCCTTGCAATACAGTCTTTGCTAAGCTGTTGAGCCGTGATACATGTCCAAACCACTTCAGCTTTCTCTTACTGATGGATTCCAGCACTGGTTCCTGTTTATCAGCTTGCGTTTCTATCTTCCTCCATACATACTAAAACTGCCGAGAGAGACCATGACGTACAAGAATAAGTGACAATTGACACCACCAGACTTTTGAATAGTTTGACTCAACTGTGTTTTATTTTCCTTCTTTGCCGTACCTATAACCAGTTTCTTTTGAATGAAAGTCCTGTGTCCAGCCCCCAACCCTGGAGGACAGTCGGATTACTATTTGTTTGGCTTTTCTCCTTGTGCAGCCCTGCCAGGAGCTAAGCTCCCCCAATAACTAAGAGGATAACATCTTCAAAAGTTCATCACAAAATCTTTCAACAACAAGATCCATAACTAACGACAAGGTGGTGATTTTATAGTAACGAACAGAGGTAGCCTTTTGATGGGGGACAATGTAAACTTGCCCGACTGAAATTTTCTAGGCTCTTCTTCCGGTTTGGCACAGTTTGCTATTTAGACAAGTTTCAAGTTTTTCTGGGAATTACATCGTCTACAAACCGTAAAGCCAAGGTGTAAGACATACCAAATAAACGGAACTAAGACAAACAGTAAAATATGGACCAAGCAATCAGAAAGGTGGACAAGTATAGTCTTATACTTAAGGTATGTACAGAATCCGTCTCAAAAAGAGTTGACTTTGAACCGATGGAATTGTTTGCAATGTGAACTTCTTTGGTGTGCGAGTGTGTGTGTGTGTGTGTTGGGTGAGGGAGTGGGTGCAACAGAAAAACTACTTGTAGGTATTATTGCACTGCTTTTACTCGAGATTGTAAGTTGGATATATCTGGTCTCACTAACAACTCAATGTGGTGACTTGAGACAGGATTTGTTAGATGCTAAAATTCCTTGTTGTGTTAGAATGTGATTATTCACATACTTAACATTTTGCAATTACGCTTAGACAATCGCCACTGAAATACGACGACACCATTTTATACCATGCAGCTTCATACCTGACGTATAAAAACTCTTGTAGACACTACCTACATTTTAACTGACAAGAATTTTTGAGCACAGTACAGTTATTTTTTCTAGACGTGTTGACGTCCAGCACAAACAGAAAAATATCAGTACTCAATTTATTTAAATTGTAACACAATATAGTATATTTTAGGCTAAAACATTTTTTGAACAATCTTTTCGTTGTACAAAACTTGAAAATTGCCTTGAAATTTGTAGATCGGTGTGTAGGTCGCACTTCTCAAAGGTTGGGTGACAGGATCAAACAACATGTTCCAGCCACTGTACTCCAAGCATCTAAAAAAATGTTAAATGGGCACTAATATGAAAGGTCACGTAACCTTATTCTTTCCGACGAAAGTATACAGCAATCTTTGTCAATAACGGTAGGGTAACAAAATTGTAAATTGATGAGCCTAAGAACGTATCTTCTATAACTGTCCCTTGGGTACTATTTCCTTGTTCATGTCTCTCTGTAAATATATGAAACATATATATTTAGTTATTGAAGCCAGAAAATAAGCGAAATGTAGCACAAATGTTTATCCTATGCGTCCTATTGACATAATATAACATTGTCTAGTGTAAACATCTGGACTGAAAAACTATTTATCTCATACTTTAGAATAACATATCCTGGCAAAAAGAAGTTAAATTGTGAATATTGGCAAATTAAAGAGTTTGCAACCAAAAAGGTGACACTTTATCCCATTTGCCTAGCGAAATATTTAAAAAAGGCCATACAACAACTGCAGCATAGTTTAATGGAAGAATATTATTAAAATTTCACTCCTCAAAGCAGGTGTAATGCATTCAGAAACCCACTTTTGGTTTCAATTTCAACTCAGACGGCACGCATAAAACATTGTACATAGTGCGAGGCACAGTCTTAGCATTTTAGTGGAATTAATACGTTTATCGTGCAAATTTCTGAGTTTACATCCTTTAGAAATGCAGAAGCTTAAAAGTAGATTGGACCTCAGGGTTTATTTTAACGTGCAGTGATAACCAATTTGTGCAGTGATAAATCATGATTGTGCAGTGATAAAATCAAATTTGTGCAGTGATAAATTTTTAACAAAACAATT
>JANTCA010001159.1:0-12192 GCA_024741275.1 Chironex yamaguchii
TACATACATACATACATACATACACACATACATACATACATACATACATACATACATACACACATACATACATACATGGATGGATGGATAGGTTGGTGGGTGGGTGGTGTTTTGCTTGGATGGGTAGATGGACTGAAGACTCGATAGGTTAATGAATGGCTTGTTTGGAACTTCAGCGTTAATACGCATGTGTTCAATTCAATACGATCTACCATGATAAATTTTTCGATATTTTCTGTAGCTTTTATCACATAAACGCAGTCACAGTCACGATAATTTTTTTAGTTATTTTATTGTTGTTTACCTTTAATGTTCTGATATGAAAGAGTTACCCCAACAAACAGAAGCATGAAAACTACAGCAAGGTCAGGAAGATCGCGTACTTACCTGAATATAAAGTTAATAATATAATGTCTGGTCAGAGAACCCCGCAGTTGCTATTTGAATCCTAAACCTGACGAAATAAATTTGGTTACAAGGGTCACTTATCTTATTCAAATCATCAAAATTTGTCATAAACAAAGCTGTTGAATTTGATTTCCATGCATTAAAACATGTGGGCGTAGGAAATGTTGTGTATGTGACGGTTTTAGTCCATCGTGTGAAAATAACTTTCAAATATGTACTTCTTTTTGAGGTAGAACAAGTTTAAACGAATCTGAATATAACTGCTGTCGTTCTGTTGTGCTATGTACTTTCCCAACAAGAGATAAGCGTTCTAGTTCAAGATATAACTAAAATGAAATAAAGACACAAAGCAATATTCTCATCTGTCAACGTACAAGTTCGTCTGAAGAAAGGAAATGACACGCTAGATTCTCCACCTTCTCATCTGTTAAACCATGTTTACTGGCGAGAAAATTAGCAGGACATGCATCACCACAATTAAGACCATAATATTCAAGAACAGAGGCCAAGAAATGAGATAATACATTCTTTTTAGCCGGCCACCATTTACTGGATTAAAATATCATAAAACATGGATATATTCACGTTGCGTAATTCTAATGGACACAAATGAAGATCGATTTCACCAACTGTAAACGAGGCCAAAAGACCTGGCCTACACTTTTACTTAAAGTTGATTCCTCCCACATCAACATAGGCCTGGCTTGAATATTTATTACCAATGAAATGCCAATGACCTAGTGTATGATAAATAAAATATATAATGTGCAGTTTTACCGCCTTTTCAAAAAAAAGACGATCCAACCGTAAAGTTTTGACCTATAATATTTATGAATGATTATGTAAATTTATGTAAAATTATTGCATAATAGTAATTATTTCTTTCTATTTAAATATTTGGACTACTGCAAAGGGAACAGGTGTGCTTTCAAGATCCAATGATTGTATGCAAGCACATAATGTCAACACACTATCTCTGCATTTAAATTTTACTGATCACAACATTAGATCCGCTAAAATATATCGCTTTTACACTTAACAATTCTAATTAATTCTATTGCTTTTTCTACCTTGATTACATAATTTCTATCTACTATAAGAATTGACCAAAGTAAGCAAATATACAGGATTTAGCTTCCTGCACTTAAGTTTATCCACCATTTCTGGCGAAAATTTGACTTGAGAAAACAAGATTTATACTAATTATACAGGAACGTTCTCGAAAGCAAAGTTACTTTAAAAATGATTATTCAGTACTAATACCTTTGAGGTTAGCTTAAAGGTGCTAATTTATCACCCTTTAAGAGAGATAAACTATCTATTCAGAATTTTTTTAACTGTTTATCTAATAGTCGTGTCAAATTGCATGCCCTGGACTGATCATTTACGCCTGTATGAAAATCACGTTTCATATTTCACGTTTCATATGTCACGTTTCATATGAGTCGATTAAGTATTCACGATTAAGTGCTTTAGTAAATCTTTCCGCACAAGTAGCAGTCTAGAAATGTATTTATAACAGGTGTAACAAATTGATAACAGAGTCACATAAAGAAAAACCTGACTGGTAATTCAACTATTTTATATTTCCTGCATCTCATCAATATGTTAAATATCGTGACGTTGCATATTGCACAAACAGATGTGAATAAAGTTTGGCCGATCTTGAAAATGAGTAAAGTTCAACATCTACTGTGCATTAATTAAACAGATGGTTTCACACACTAAAGTGAAGTATTGAGATTTATCACACGGGAATAAATTGACAGAAAACATCGCTTAAGTTACATAAAGCTGGCCAAAGTGTGTTTACGTTCTGCTGTTGTGGTTTATGTTTGGACTTGATTTTGGTTGACTTGAATTTCAAAACACAATGCATTGCAATAAGGATGGAACATGGTCCTTTTTGTGTTTGTCTTTGCCCACAAAATCTACATCTCAATGTGTTTTGCTTCCAGTCCACTGAGTGCGGTAACAATTTGAGATAAAGGAACTCTTAGTTCAAAACAACATCAGTTTTAACAGACAAATTTCTTCTTCAAAGAGTAACACTAAATGATGAAAAAGATTAATTCCTTTAGACGAAGTAAGCCAGAATGGGAAGATCGTCAATGTAATTATAAAGTCATTATGTTTGGAGTGTTTTGCCTAACAAGAACGTAGTTTCTGCAAAATCACCAACCGATTCAAAGTACAAGCCTTCTTCATATGTATCAATAAGTTTGAAGTACTCAAAGAGATCTTAGTTCTTCTATCTGCACGTATCCATAGACTTACTTACAAACTTTAAATACTTTACGGGCTATAACCTTGAAATGAATAACAAAGAATATCAAAATTTGTATTTTCAAATATGCTACGCGCCAACTAATACAACTTCATAACACATTTCAGTAATTAACACAAACTACCTGGTGGTTCGTTTCTGTTTCCTGTCCTGACATGTTATCATTTGCTGCTTTTTGACTTCCTCGCATAAGAAAGTACGGTACGGTGTCTCAGTGCAGAAGTAAGGAAAGAAACTCACAAACACTTCAACTTGTATTGAATTCAATGCCTGCGAAACCAAGTATAGTTACATTCAATCACTTACGCGAAGTTGTCTCATGACCTGTTTAGGGTAGAAGGCCGTTAAACTTGCCAGCTGCTTTGTTTGAACGTATGTTGAAATAGGCTACCTTGCAGTGAGGAAGCCACGTGTATTGTAATCAGTCCTTGGTTTTTCTCAATTCTTTGAATATAAACGAGTGAACTGAACCACAAGTGGCAATGCAGAACATAAGGTCTTTCAAATACCAAATAACTGCACTAAAGAGGCAAATAAATGCATTTAAAAGGTACTGTGCTTCAAAATCCGCAATGCAAGAAGATGATATTGATGAAGTATTCCAAAAGGACTGAACACATGAATGAGGTTTAATTAAATAGAAAGAATACACCTAGCTTTAGAACAGGTGTTTGTACACTATCGCTCTTCTACAGATTCTGTCTTAGTACCTTTAATACAATGCGGTCAAATAATGTACACACACTATAAACCTACTCAAGATGTTATGTTGTCTTTATTAAATAGTTCGTGTAATCAGTCATAAAGTACGTACAATTTAGATGGCTGCTGGTAAACGTGGTTTAATCTATAGATAGCAAAACAAAAGTAAGCAGTAACAAATAACAAAAAAACTCTTTTTTCAATAACTATACTTTGAAAAAATCTAAAGGGATAATGCAAACAATACTTCTAACAATAAAAATGCCATCTAGTTTTTATGTTGAAAGCCATGACATATTTTGATATAACCTCTTGTGGTCATAGTTTCAGTAGTTTCTACCTTATAGGTGTCACTGTACCCAATTGCTGAGGCTCATCTATTGATTAGGGTAAAGTTAAATGGCCTGATACTTTGTCTTCTTCTGTCAAGAATACAGAGCTGCACAACGTACCTTGATGATAGGTTTCCGTACTTCAAGAGAGATTTCTTTGCTTTTACACAGCTCTAATACTTGCTTAAGAATTTATAAAAATTAAAACCGGATCTATACTATGTTTAAAGGTAAAATTCACAGAATACAGAGGCATATGTACAGAATGACTTCTGATGTCATGATAATCATATTGCATATCATGGCATCATTTATATTATCTGATGTTATTACCTCCATCAAGGAGGTTATGGTTTAGCCTGCGTTGATTTGTCTGTCTGTTTACGTTTACGTGACCGGTTACGATTACATTATTCTATTACGGAGCTGTAACAGATGCCATCACTACAATGGATAAAGGAAAGGAAAGTAATTCTACGTCTTTAGCTATTCATTTTATTTTAAGCAAGTTAGATTAAAACATTGAGCTATGCTAATTTATTCATAGGATGCCAGTGCAAAGCACAATTGGTTATAAAAGTTGTAGAGCATGTAAATGTATCGTGCATCATATATGCCAATTTTCATCAAAAGTTTGCATCTAAACAAACTTTTGCTATTTAGAGTTGGGTAATTTTTGTTTACAATATTTGCTTAATTATATTTAATACATTTGATATATAATAAGCCGATATAACATAAATGTGGTACAGAGCAGGTCACGGATCATTTAGCTATGATAAATCAACAACAATATAAACCTTCTCTTTAGATATTTAAAGATTGTGTTACCCTCTTGTAAAATCAAGTTTGCCTAGTTTACTCTAGTTTTATATGCCTCTGCTAAAAATCGAGTATTAAAATTGTATATCGTGCAACAGTATTTCATTGTTTCAATCTACTGTAGATTTGCTAGTGTTACTGCAATAACCTATCCTTACAAGCACATTTAAGGACGTCAGTAGAACTGAAGGATTTAGTCGGAGCAGTATTTAAGTTGTCAGCTCTTTCCATATATTTTCCTTTCCAGTTTTAAGGCCGAACTGAAACTACCGGTAACTTCTTCTCAACTTACACAAGTGCCTCTTATGTACCTTTCAGTAAAAAACACTGAGATTATGTAGGCAAAATACAGAGTTTATACTTTTGTACTGTTTTTCTTTCACTGCATTATATATATGTTGACGTATGTTGAATAGAAGAATAAGTGACGAAAACGTATCCAACTAATTCTGAAACGGTAAAGACAATTGTTATTTACCAGCTGTCTAGAGCTGCATTTACAATTACACGGTTTGATCTCTACCAGGCATACGGAAATAATTTATTTTCTTGTTTAAAACAAATATTAAGGATGCTGCAGTTGTAATCATTACCAAACTTTGCGTGCTCTTTCCATCTGTCAATCTCAAGAACCGTTTGCTTAATTTAGAGGTGTCTATCTCTCATATCTCTTCCAAAATTTAGCAAGATGCAAATCAATATATTCGCATCTATTCCTTAATATATATGAAAGAGAGAATTTAAACAGGGCATTGATAGCAAGGAACGGTATCCGAAAATAGCTTCAACACTAAAATATTTTAGACGCAGTTAAAAGCTTCTAATTATGTTCTTGGCTGCACATGTTTTTTGAAGAATCTAAATTCGTGCTACGAAAGTCTTGTAACATTTGTAGTTCATACAAAGAACCCTAGGTAGATTCGTGTGTCCTGGAGTGGTTGTATATACAAAATGACATTTCTAACAGCAAGTCCTTTCTTGATTAGTGACCACATGGACCACAACCACGCCAGAACAGCTGTTACAACACCCACAAAGAATTGAAAAGCTGTTCATAGTACACCATCAGATCTTTAAGAGTAAAAATTTGATTTCAATGGTTTCAGGTGCAGTCAAGCATCAGAGGTACAATTTTTAAGCATAAAACAAGGTCATATCTTTGACAAAAGGAGTTAGTGACATCCTTGTGATAATTAAAGAAGATTTAAAATCAATATAAAATGACAAAACAAAATCAGGGGATGCAACGTATATCAAAGCACAGTAAGGAAATAAAGCTTTAGAAAACTAAGGGACAATGATGACAAAATAATAGATTTAATTCCTGTCTACTTCCACGCTCTGTAAAATATCTTGAAAAGTACACAGTTATAGTCAATGGCCATCACACGTAAAGCTGTATTGGGGTCCCAGCAAAATAGTTTAATATCTTTTATTTTTGAGAAACATTGAGCTATTATTATTTAAGCTACTTTGTGACCATCACCTTGGATACATTGGTATACATAAAAATTCTGTTAGTCAGCTTCAGAATCGCATTTGCAAACATGTTTCTTTAAAATTTAAAAGATAAAATTGGAGGTGATAACAGGATGTTAATGGCACCTATTGTAGGCTTCTTTAAAAGTCTGTGTGTATGGATAAATAATGATATTCTCTCCTTGGCAAGTAAGGTTTAAAGCGTTCATTCTTGTTGGAGGTAAACATTAGCTTAAGATTTGTCAACTCGTTTTGACCAAAAAATCTAAAGAGAGTGTAGAATTCTAATTGCAATGAAATACAATTGGCTATTATAATGTAATGCAATTCTTTGCATGTACTTGCAAAAAAGACATCATGCCTCTAGGGTTGCAAGAATTTCTTGCTTTAGTTTTACACTTTAGAAAATATCCTATATCTCTGTTAGATATGCTCAATTCAACGCTGCACCATCAAAGAAGAGAAAGCTCTACTTCCTTTCTCTAATGAATTTAGTATCATCACGTATCCTGCTTACTGTTTGTCCGTCTCCTTTTTCTATATCAAAAGTTATTTGGATAATGTACAGTGAGAAAATTACTACTTTCACTTCTTTGCTCATCAATTTTATACATAGGTCTTCAAAAGAACATAATATTATCTGTCTTTAAAATGTAAGCTCACCTCGTTTGATAGTGAAGCATTCTCTTAGCATATAGCTTCAACTTGTGAAACGTCATATTCGATTTTACTGTGTTGCATAAAAGCCTTGCAAAATTTTTATTGGTATTCTAACATGAACTCTTACAAGATAATTTCCAATCAATAACTAAGCGTGATACCTAACTACACCAGTGTATGTTGTCGTCAACACAAGGGATATTTTCACCAAGCATAGCTGATTCCCTTGCCAGTGTTAGGGGGGTTACTAGTAAGTGAGCTCTCTATGAGAGTGGGCTCCCGTTACTTTTCTTGTCAATGGTATTTTGCTTGTGGTGGCACGAATTCAAACTCGCAATCATTGGCTTGCATCGCCGTTACCTTATTCACTACACTACGCTTGTTTACTATCACCAAATATAAGCAATTGTTAGCTTGTTTATTTTTCAGGGAATCGTGGAAATCTAGGTGTGTGCAAACCAGAAGCAAACACAATGTAAATGGTGGAGCTATTTCTCTCTATCAAATGTCTTAAAATGTTCATTATACTCTTGTACGGGTCAACGTGTGAGTATCTTTTCAACAAACACAAAGCAACCTTTGGTGAGGCCAAATTAGTGAGTAAATCCTACCCTAAGGTACGTTATAATAATTATAACTTAAGTTTCACGAGTGTTATGTCAAAAGACCCAATAGAATTGTGATTTGAGATGCAGCCGTTTAAGAAACATTTTTTTATCAGTCTAACAAGGACTTCGTGATTTTATTTTCTATTTGTTAAAATAAGAATATTTTATGACACAGCAAGGAAGAAGGTCAGTATGTCGATTTAAACTGCTTATGATAAAGGATTGTAAGCTCATATTTTGCTCTCTATTTGCACAATTAACAATGGTTTAAGAAATGGAATAAAAATTTGAAAACCTGTTCCTGCTTTTTGTTAACGTAGAAAATTATATGATTCACGATAAATAATATTTTGTGCACTGTAAAAGGACACGCGAAAGAGCTTGAGTAAAGCCAATAATGTGATTTACAGAAATTCAACAGCATTGTAATTGCCATCTGTCATAAAAGAATGGTCCAGTGTTTGCAAATGAGATTTTTCCTTGTGTATTTCCTTATCAGATTGTATCTAAGAGGGTTTACGAAATAAATATTCTTGGTCTTGTTAGCTGCATGGTAGACCCAACGATGATCGCCATGGGACATGCCTTAGAGTTAATCATGGATGTTTTTGGAAACAAATTTTTGTAGTTAAATCTGTGCCATTTCAAATATGGAGTAAAGATCATTAATTTGATTTCAAGTCCGCAATATTAACTTTAAATTTGTAATTTATTATTATGATTAATTATAATCAATTTTTCTTATCACGAACTAACCATATTCTAGAATCCGACGTCATCAATATTTGCTGATAGAAATTCTTATACAAACTTAGCAATTCTGAACATTATGGAAAATTCAGTCTTTTTGCATGGAAAATCTAAGTCCAATTACACAGGGAGTAGAAAATTAGGTGCAATGAACGTAACTACAGTTAGACACTAGCCAATGAAGACAGAAGACAAATGACTGCAAAATGGTATGAATTAAATCAAGAGGACTGAATGGATAATAAAAGTAAAACAAGATATCTCATCTTCCTAATTAAATGCATAATGTATACCCTATTGTACACTAAATGGATTCTCGTCAACTCTTATTAGATTTCTGTCATCATCTATGATATTTGTGATCGTACAGTCTCCAAGAAATAGGATTGTTGTGGATTAACACTCAATGCATATTGCATTTTCAAAGTAAAATAGTTCATATACCGATCACATTACCTCATCGCACTTTCACCCATATTCAACATCATGGAATAGCTATACTCTATCCCTGTTCCGACTTTTCGATTTCCAGCTTATCCTGAATTTAACACTATGAACAGCTACACCAAAATTTTGATGTTCCTGCTTCTTTATCACGAAGATAATCACGCTTTTCTTTGCAAGCTCATTAGTGGATCAAAATAACACATGCAGCTTCTTTAAGTATGCTGATGAAATACTGCATCACATATAATTTAAACGACTTCAGTAGCAAACAAACCTGCTAATGTACCATATCAATAGTAAAAACATTGAAAGGTATAAGTTGAAAATATCCTCACCAATTTCATGACTAATGTTTTTTTAGAAGCAGAAACTACCATTTGTGAGAGCAACAGAACCCGTTCAAACGTACTTCACACATCGTTTCATCTACCGTCTTCTCAATCTTTTTGACAGAAACAATGGCCTTGTAAAATGTTGATCTTGGCCCGTGGCTGCCTAAATCACTGCTTATGTAACTGTAACGTATACATCTATTATGTCTTTGATCACGTACCATTGTGTTATTTGGATACATTTAATGCAAACTGTTACATCCTTACTATACTTCTATGGATGGTCTTCCTTTTCTTTCACTTACTTTCCGTCTTTTCACTTCTGTAATCCTTGTGGTCTAAACATTTTGCTGCAACACCAAAACAGAGGGTCTATATATTCTAAATTCGCCAAATAGATATTTTCTTTGAAATCTTTTGGCTCCAGCACTATTTATTGAAGTAATCTGACATTTATGATCAACGAAGTAAGGACTCTCTTTTACTATCGAGCAGAACAATATGTCCATTTTGAATATTCATGGTAAACAGTTGGATTCCATAGAATTTCATGTTTTAGATCAGAGTTTTTCATTAAAAGTTTATCTCTAGTAGACACTTAAATTACCTCTGAAGTCGTCTATCACAAAAAATGATCTCCTTGCTTGTTTATACATCCTCTGTTGATAAAAGTAGTGATAGGTCCAAGTTCTTACAGTATCGTGTCCCGAAGCTCAATACAATTCGCTGTACCAGCAAACATTAAACTAGACTTGGCGAACGTAAACAGCTGTTAGCAAATTCATCTGGTCACTACAGTCAAAGCATTCCCCTTTAAAATTTATACTGATTGAAAGATATTCAAAGAGGTCTTCAGTTTTATGAGTGTGCCACCTCCCCACTCGGAGTAGTACAAAGAATATCAAAGATCTATCAAGTTCTATTTAACTAACAAACTCTGTGTTTCATTTTTGGTGATTTTAACTTTTGCGACAGTATGCAGATTGGCTTTGACAAAAAAATACTTTAACTTAATTAATATACAAATGTTAATTTCACGAGCTGAGTCAACACTGTTCGTGATGTTTATTACAGTTGAAACATTTCTCCATTAACTAAACAGAACTTTCAAATATATTATAAATCTATTAATTTATATAAATATATATACATATATAACTCTCTCGTCGGGTTCGACGCATCAGGACCATATATATCATACATTGCGCTAAAACAAACGCTAAAAATAACAGTACTCTTTAAGCAAAAAGAGTTCTTTTGCTCACTTGGACTCTTCCAATAATGTTTTGTTCTTCATTTTGTCTTTGTCTGTGTGTGTGTGTGTGTTTGTGTGCATAAATTCCTTGTCTTGGTAAGTTTTCGAGAGTTCACAATAGCTGCACTAGGTAGGAGCCGACCGAGATGGAAGTCGCAACTCAAACGGATGTCTCATACTTGACTTAGGTCGCCTTCACACGGCGGGAACGAACACAGCTCCTCCACGCGTCTCTGTCCTCCATCATTGAAGCCAACTCGATTGCACTCGTAGCTCCATACTGACACAATGATTTGGTTAAGGACATTTCAAGTCCTTGATATCACGAACCAAAACCGAAGGACGAGTAACTGCTAAATCTATTGATTTCATTTCATTCAAATTGCACACTTTTCACTCAAATTGCGCTTATTTCATTTCGAATGCACTTGCATGCTACTGCTTTGCTTTGGCAAGAAGGATCCCTGCACGTTGTTGACTGGTAGCCAGACACACTGCTGATACTTATGTTGTTTAAGGACCATCTGTGTCTCTCAAAATAGAACTTAGCTGAAAAACATAATCTTTTGAAATTATGTTGTAAACAAGCTCCCTTATTTCTCAATTCACTCTTCCCTTGCCTTGTCTGAACAGGAACGCAATCATGTTCATCTTAAAATGATGTTTTTTACCGAATCTCTTTTCATGTTGTCTCCAGGTTAGCTTCCTGTTCAGATATAACAGTCTAGTAGCATAGTATTGTGTAGTGTTGTAAAGACTGTTTGGAAAATTAAAGAAATTTCAGGACGTGATTATCCTCCAGTCCTCAATCATGCAGTGGTGTTCCTCCTGATAGGTTTACACTATTATTAGTTAATACTCAACAGTTTTAGGGTAAAAGTGATATACTATTTTAATCGGCTGATCATTATGTAATATTTTAATGACTGAGTAACTCACGTATCTTCTAAAATTGTTATATGCAGAACGGATAAAAGTCCAATACTAGAAACTATTATCACTCACCTGTTGATTGACAACAAAAATGGCTGCCAAAGCTCTCGTATTAGCTTCAACTATTCTTAAATTGAATTTTAAATTTGAATCTATTTTTGCAAGTCCTAGGTTTTGATCTAGCTCTGATCATCCTTCCATAAGACTGAAAGAGAATTGTCAGTTTCCGTCCGCTCTGTTCATGCCTGTAAAATACATATCATAAACAAAACTATGTCATGAAATCGTTCATGAGAAATAAAAATATTCAGCTGTCATAGTTCTTACGATCAATGTAAATTTGTGGTTGGTGATTGACTAACTATTTGCGGGAACTTTCTCAAGCAAACAAGTGTCGCTCTTAGAGTATTGTGAAAAGCTGTAACGACGCTCATTAAGATATATTGTAGTTGAAAAGGATGTGGTTATCTTCATTCGTCTCTGTAAATATAGGTCTCAGAATCACTATTTGTCTACAAATTAACCGTAGGGTTTGTCTGCTTGCATTATTAATTACTGTGGTTATTCTAACATGTAACTATGTGACATAGTGAAAACAGAAAATTCCAGTGTTCCAGAAGGCAAAACCTAAAACATCCCTCCTGAAAATTTTTTAAAAATATCAGATTTAAACCAAGAGTCATTTCTCCCCTCAAAATCTGAATTTGGTCCATTGGGAGAAATACGGGGTTTATGTTTGTAGGTCTAACTAAAATAGAAATATCCTGGCCAAAATCATTCGAATTTCTCTAATATCGGCACGTAACTAGACATACCATAGTTCTATACAAAACGCAGAATGATATCCCCTCCCGAAATTTTTTATAGTTTTTGATTTATAAATAGTGACTGCGTCAGTTTTTCACAACTTTCAACCTTTCACGTTTTGTTGAATTCTTTCATATCCCAACACTTTGTATCTTGATGGTCCTTATCATGGAAGTGTTTTCTAAATGCCATTTACGTTTTTCAAAGATTTCTTTTGGCTCTCATGTTTCATATACGTATATCTCTTTTATAAATATGTGCATTATTTTCAAACCTGATTATTTTTTTTTTTGAAACTTCATTCTGGTATATATTTAACTAATTATACAAATACAAATCTCTCTAATGTTAGGTAACTTGTATTTGGCTG
>JANTCA010001160.1:0-12192 GCA_024741275.1 Chironex yamaguchii
GTACTGACCAGTAAAAGTTGCTTTTCGGTAAACTGTTGTTAGCAAATTAGTGTCAGTTTTTTCCACCAAAACATCAAAAAAGGTAATAAACAGTCTTGTTCTTTTTCAACCGTAAACTTGAGAGCTGGATGTAACTAGTTAAGTTTTTGGAAAAACTTGTCGCAATCCTGCTCTGTTTTAAAGTTGCAACTGAAAGACTCAATGTTTGGGGTGCAATCTTGACTTTCATCTTGCAATTCTGCCACTTGATGTGGGTTAATTTAATTTGTTGCCAAGATGTGGAATGTCATCCTTTTATACTTCAAAGAGATTTTGTATAAAGGTCTATGAAACTGTAGCATTGTCCGACAAAAATTCTCTAAGATCACTGAAAGTTTTACAAGTCAGCTCAACCATGTGACAAGCATCAAAGATGATATACAATCTTTGGTCTGGCTGGTCTTATTGGATGGGGAAAGGCACCATCAAATTCTTCAATGTGACAACCTGACTTTGTAGTAGTAGTAACATTTTTGGATGCACCATCAAAGGTAACACTGTAGACATCCATTCCAGCTTCAGTTAACAAATTCATTGCCTCCCTTATCAGCTGAGCTTCTATATCAACATTGATTTTATTAGTCACAAAATTCCCATTTAACACCATGGTGTTTTCAAGCCTGTAGCCATTATGAACAAAACATTTTGGGCAAAAGTCTCCTGTTTTTTGCCTCAAATTTGACCATAATCATTGTTTGCAACGAACTGCTAGTTCTTATGGCCCAAATAGTTTCCTTTTGGATTGCCATCTCATCTAAAACAATAATACAATCTCTTTGATCATAAGGTTTCTCAGCAAGTGTCTTAAGCATCTGTGTTAAGAACCCTGGTTCACATTCTATATTGGTAGCTCATGATCTTATTGTGGCAGAATGTGGTAAATGAAGTGTTTTCCTGACAAAGTTATATGCATGTGGATTGTAGAAATGCAATGATATAGCAAAGTGCTAAACCTTATCACCGTATCTTGATCCAGATAACTGTCCTTCATTTTTAATTTCGTATCTAAAGATTTCAAGTGTCATATCACCAAAATTATTTGAAAAAGAATCACTTTGTGCAGCTGAGAAATATTTGTATTTTTGGAGCTTCGTCACTGACCCTTTAATTGTCTTGATTTTCCTTATATTTTGTGCTCTAAATTAAATTTAATTGCCTTATTTTTCCTTATTATTATGCGCTTAAATTTCAAGTTTTCTTTTGTAAGGCAGATTGTGTATGTATGGTCCTGCTTTGTACTCTTCCCTGGATTTCCTTTCATTGACTGCTCTGTTGATTTACGTTTTAATGGTGGCTTCCTACTTGTTGCACACCTTTATAAATGTTGTGGAAAATAAAATATTAAAGGAATCACATCAGCCTTTAGAACCTTATTCTTTGGTACTAAGGCTAATGGTATATTTTCAAAGGTGGCATAATCATTTGCAGTGAAGTAGTCCTCACAAATTACTGGGAAACCAGTCCTTTCTTCTTACTGCTGCCACCCATTTTTTTAGTAACTCAGGGCTACTGTGTGAAAATCTGTGGGCCAAAGTAAAGTGATAGAACTGTTACCACACTCTTTACATTTTTGTCAGGAAGCTGTTATAGTTCAATGTAAAAAAGGCAAAAACTCTGAAACAGTTCAAATTCAGAAATCCTGCATATTAGAAGACCCTGTGGACAATATAGTCCAGTAAAACATGCAGTCTCCCCTCGTACCTTATGGATATTGTGGAAAAAAGTTTTCTTACTTTTCTTGCTAGCTTGAGATTTCCAGGTATTCTATTTTATGTCACATTAGCTCAATAAGGTTACAGCAGGTTTTTTTATAAGCATGGGGTATTTTTTGCCCAGGCTCATTAGGCTTAAGAAAAAGTCCTTTTCCAGCCTCATGCATGCTTAACACATGTTTATTGATGGGTGAAATACTATGCCCTGAAACATCATCAGAATCAATGGATTTTATTTACACAGCCATAAAACAGACTCACCAGAGGTTGCTTGCTTTTCCCTTGGATTAGCAGATAGCTTTAGATTAGCTAGGATCAATATAGTAGCACTCTTTACAGAAAATGCATATGTAATAAACACCCATGCTCATTTAATGCTTATAGTTAATGCTCAGCCTCAGGTTATATTTGTTGTATGCTTAGTTTTTAAAGGATTTTTGGCCTGGGTATGCTTATAAAAAATGGTGTATTTTGTGTCTTTCCTAGAGTACAACTGTAGGATACATCAGGAATCAGAATTGCCTTGGTTTTGTGGAGCAACATATTTCTATTTCAGTTCTCAAAGTTGACATATACGTATTTGAAAAGGAATTAAAAATCTCCAATGAAAGGCATTGTTCTAAGATTGCAGTACATCAAATATCAGCTAGGGCACCAGGCCTGTTGATTCAGCCTAGTTAACTTGAGAAAACCCAGTGTTTAAGATTTAAGATAACCAAATTATTTGCAACTAAGCCACTGAAACAAATTGGAAACAAAGCTATAATGACAAGATGTATTACTTAGAATCTGTTTAAACACATTGTAGAGAGGGGTAATTTTCAATTGGATGGGTAAATTTGGTTTAAAAACCAGCTGATATCACCAACATTTGCATCGTATTTTTAGCAGGAAACATCATTAAAAACAATTCTGCAGCTCAAATTGTACACTGGAACGTTTGCCTGGACAGGAAGGTCTGTCTCTCAAACCAAAGCAAACAGCAACATAACTTCGTATGCTGATGGCTGCCAGTAACATGCTCAACTTGAGGAAATAATTTAAAACATCAAATTTACCTGTGAAATGATTTCCATTGATTTTTGTGTCCTCTCCTATGCAGTTATAGGCTGCACAAGATTCTGGCATTTTTTGGGAATGGGGCCTAAACTACTACACATAAACTTTCTAGACAAAACATTCGATTCTCAGTGCAGCCAAAAGAACAAATTCAAATTTCGCGGATTTTAGCCCTGAGCAAGTCCCCGTATTGAATTTTCAATTTGGCCACGCAACACGTGATCAAGTACTCGATCTAGTCCTTTTATATCTACGGGATTAGTCCACCTCAACATGCTATGATGTACACATTCAAATTTCCCGCATCAATTAAAACAAATGACTACATTACAATAGAACTGCACTGATTGGCTAAAAACTATACAAAGGCAATCATTGGTCTAACTCCTAGTTACTGCAATTTATCGGTAGTTATTGGCGATCACAAATAATTGCTAGGAATTAGAGACACAACTTAGGAAAAGGACGGATTGTACAAACTTACAATTACATGGCCACACGTAAGTATAACCTAAATAATATTCTATGATTAAATGTTTTGAACTAAGTTTTTGGGGTATATTTTGAGGTCCTTCTATCCATCTCCATAATCAAACAATGGTATTATAATTGTGTTCACCAAAGTTAAACATTGTGCCTTAGGGATTAGATGACTAATTCTTTTTATCAAGCCTATCCTATTTGCCACTTTTTGCTGCAATGAAGCAATGTAATCCCCAAATATCATATTTTCATTGATTATAATACCAAGATATCTATAACTTGATTCCTGACTTAATCTGTCCTCGTGTATTTTCAATGTCAGACCATGGAAATGTTTTAACTGCCGCTTTCCTCTAACCAAACTTTGATTTTGTGATGTTTAACGTCATTTGGTGGTCATTAGCCATGCTTTCCGCTAATATTTTCACCATGTTCCCCTATAACGACCTTTGGAAACTAGGTAATACAAGGAAAATGTACAAAATGAATGTGAGTTGTTTAACAGGAAAAAGAAATGATAAATTCTCTATGGTCGCATTGCCACTTTTTCATAATGGGAAACAAACAAAAGGCAGGACAAAAAAAATGTACAATTCTCTGTTGAGAAAAGTTCGTTCACTGTGCGTGTCTTTCATTGCCGTAGCATTAAGAAAATTTTTTCCAATTCAAAGTGACGGTAGTTTACCCTATCCACCTTCGATTCAACCGTCGATTCATGTCCCAATAATTTTTGGGTAAGGAGTATTTTTTCAGGAAAATATTCCACAGCCCCCCCCAATATTTTTTGTCCGTTGCGCCTATGGCTTTGGCGTAGCAGTTGTGGCACTTCCACTCAAAACAATCTTGATCATGGTAATGATGTTCTTCTGTAATAAATGATTTTCTTTGGATGCTTTTAGTACACGTACAATGTCGTCAAAGTTCACCATTTTGGTATCATTACAGAGTGTGCCCAGAACTGAGAGCCCTGGCGGTAACAGGGAAGCATCCAAATCATCAATGTACTTAGCAGCCAGGTTTGCAATTTTATCATCACACTACTGATTATTACAGATTACAACTCAATTCAACTGTTGCAAAGAATTCGTAGCTTGGCTGATCAAACCTGTCATTAACAGCTACTATGACTGAACCAAGAGCTTCAAAGTAAGATGTATTTTAATACTGGTCCATTGTCAATGGATAAAACGCCGTGCTGCTATTTTATTGAGAGCAAGAGGTAGACATGTGTTGCAAGATGGATTAATTCGGGGATTTGAGTATAACTTCATCTTTTATCATGATTCAATGACTTTAATCGTAATTTTTCTGAGTCAAACAATGTCTTTCAGCAAATTTTCTTCTTTCGTCGTTTACTGCAGCTTTGAATTGAATTGCTTCGCAAGAAAGTGGGGTCTATCTCCCCCCGGTGGTGTGGGCCTGTACTCAATCGCATTACAATTTTAAAGTCCCAAAAAGCTTATGAAACATGGAAGAGTAAGATAACTAAATTATTCTTAACAAGTTTGTCTTTCTGAAACAAGTTCACACAAGAAGTTTAAATGTTTGTTACTTTTCCTGAATTAAATCAGATTTTATTAATTTCCTTTACCTAAACCGTCCTTACAATTACGTCCGCCAAGGAGTAAAAGAATACGATCGGATTCCCAAGTAAGTTCTACAGGAGGTTGTATTGACCCAAGGAAGAACCCATCACGTTTTGAAATTGATTCGCGTGGGCGTCTTGACTGTAGATCATATTGTAAATTTTGATCATGTCTCCATTAACTCAGATTTGCAGTCGTGAGACCCAGGCTGGATGTCCCGGTGGTCATAATCACACCATAATTTCCTTTCTTAACACCAGACCACCCTGTCGACTTCTACATGAAATTAATGCAAGTGGTGATAAATTGGTGTCTTGTAGGCACAAAACACATGCCACTTGTAAAGCCCATACACCAGTAGACAGACACCCAATAACAGGGGTAGACGATCGGGGTTGAATGACTTCCATAAATCCTCGAATTGCCACTGCTCGATAAAGCCCCCCTCCAATGAGCCTATACCCTAGTACTGGAAATCGTTTATAAGCCCCCCCCCTCGAATAATCCAAACTGCTATTGTTGATTTTATCCATCTGATGTTCTCTTTGGTGTTTTATTAAGTTACCTGAATAAATTCATACATTTGGTAATATATGATTAAATGGTAATGAAGGAATCCTTACTGATATATACTACGAGGTCTTTTAATTATGTCTTTTTCGTTATGTACATCGAGTTCCAAAAGATTTTGTTTCTATAGTAGTTTTGTCACCAATGTCTGGGCATGGTTCTTGTTCTCCATATAGGCAATAAACTAACTTTCATATTTGGATTACATTATAATATTTTTTTTGATTATGAAAAAAAAAACACGCAATTTGATCGAGTAGCTTTTTTATGTGGTATGTTTCAGATATTTTCATATCCTCCCCCCACCTGCGAATAAGCCCCCATCCAATAGTATAAAAAATAAATAAGCCTCCAGTGAGCTAATTCGAGGATGTACGGTAATAGTCTTTTACGGTAATATCTACTTTCCCTGTTGAGTTGTTTAGCTTAGTAAGAAAGAGGACAGGTTTGCGGTTGTGAGACGTCCTTGTGGTCACTATTCAAATGTAGTGTCACTGTTCAAATTGACGCATGTCACAACATTTACTTGAGACATCACACCTTTAACCCTGCTTTTCCTACTGTTCACTTCAAAAAGTCATGTTGTAATCGCGGATGCCAAAAGATGCACTGGTGAGGTGATCTCGACGCATTCCAAGAACGATGGCATAGACAACCTGGGACATAGCGAAGTGGCTGAAGATGGGAGAGGCTTATGTCCAATGACGAACTTTCACGAGATGAAAAAGTATTACATATCTTTATAACCACAACTTATGAGGAAATTCCCGTGGGGAAAACCCAGTTCCAAGCTTTTTCTTGCTGTATCTTGAAAATATTGATTGAGGCATATACCATTGCCTCCCTTTCCTCTCCTTTACTCTTAATCAATTTCCCAATCAGAGAACAGGCATCTAAGCAGTTTTTACATATATTTTGAACCGAATATAATCAAGATTAATTCAAACACAGTAATACTTTGTGTTCAAATTTGACTTGTGACGTCAGTCTTAAGAATAGATCGCTTTGAACTAAACAAAGAAGATGGTTGATTTAAATCTATCAAAAGATACTAGTGACATAAAGAAGGGAAAGGAAACTAACCCCTTTTTACTTTTAGTTTGTAATGAACAACTTTTTTTAAATGGGAAATTAGGTGTACAAACAAAGGCGGCCCAAGAAACTTGTCTAAGGGGTGTAGAAAGTGCATGGAAACATTTTAGAATCAGGCTTTTCTTAGTGATACGTAACGCCCTTTTACCAAAACTGAACTCCCTTTTTACAACTAAGAAACGTTCTACTGCCTGTCAACATCAGTGATTAAAATATTCTTCTCTACAACGTTCTTTAAATGCACTTCAGTTTTGTTTTACTACTCCTGGATAACCAAGAGTTGCAAAAATGAGTGATTTTGATGGTTTTCACCTTTAAATTTAAAATTTTTGAAAAATAAGTGGATTAATTCAAATAAATTAATTGTTATACACTAATTCTTCTCACTTTCATTTTTGATTATTTGTCAGTTAGGTTATTGACGTCAATATTGTCTACAATGTCATTTTCACATGAAATAATAGTCAGGTTATCCAGTAGATAATTACTCATTGTCAATCTCAAGTAAGTGTTCAACAGCTTCATTCCTCGAAATGAGCATTAGTTACTGGTGACTGACACTGGTGCAGTTAAATCAAGTTGGTAAGTTCTGGAAAGATTTGGTTAGAGATAACGTCTGCCAACTAGTGCTTTAGCTGCTTCGAATATCGATTTGGCCACCATCTTTTGAATGTCAGCGCGAGTGTAGCAAAGATCAGCGAACAGAAAATCAAGATCTTTGAGGTCTCTTGGAAACATCTCGATGCAGTTGGCTTTGGTAATTTCCAGAATTACTTCTGGATGCAGGCATCTCAGAAATCCGAAGGATTCATTCCATGCTCTCTCTATTTCTCTGTACTCAACACTGAGTCTGTCAGTAATCTTAAACATCTCAGGGCGGTAATGGTTTCTGACGGCATAGAAATGAGCATGTTGGACATTGTCGTCCAACTTTGCTTTTACTCGTCTTGGCCAGTGTCGTTTGGCATACTTTCTCTCCAGATTGATTTCGTACAGGTTTTTGCACCAATCGATGGCAATGGTTTTGATCCCATTCACAGCTTCTTCATCTTGCCGTATTCTCTCGAAAATCTCTGCTGTTTGCTTTATCAAGTCAATGCCATTGATGAGATCAAACTTGATTTCTTGGACTTCCGAGGCTTCTTTTTTCAATGCTAGCAAGACATTCTTGAAAAACATAAAACCAAATGACTTAAAATTTTATGGTGGCAATAAGATGAGCATCACGATCGCATTTATCTGAATCTCGCATGTCTTCAAGCAATACCAGTTATTCTTCATGGCAAGACCAGACAGCTTGAATTGTTTCAGCTTTCCCTATCCACTTGGTTTGCGATACGCTCTTCAGCAAGAGTGCATTATGTAACTTTATCATAAAATTACTGTATTGTTAAAAACAGAAAGTACTCTTGGTCAAAACGTTGTACAGTTACTGTAAGGAAGAAAAGAAATATTCTGCTAGTAAAGATTTATTACAAGTATGCTATACACAAAGATGTGATTTGTGCGCAAGACATGGGATGCATGGCACATTAGTTTGGAGATGCTCACTCAACTTTGCTTGAGCACCCTTGTAGATGCCAGACATAGATGCAGTTGTGTCATAGCACTGAAAACGCACACCAGTTGTTGGTAATTTGAGCTCTTTTTATTATTTGATCACCATTTTTGCCCAACCATCGCCACTTTTGTCAGACACAGTTTTTACCAGAGGTTTTTCAATTTGAAAATCAGCTGTCCAATAGCGGATAATCAAGGACATCTGATCTTAGTGGCTTTTATCTGGCGTTGTATCGGCATAACAGAGAAAAAGCTTGCGTTCTTTACATTGTCACATATTTGATTCGGAGCAACTGGACATCAATGAACTCAATTTGTGATGTCTTGCTTAGGTATGTAACTTTATATCTTGCTTTTGCAAGAGATGCATTTGTCGAGAAAAGGAACCCCACTAGCTGTTGTTAGTTTCCTTGAGAGTCATTAGTTCAGCCATGAAAGCCTAGGGTTTGTCTTCCAAGATATTTGCGGATATCTAGTAGCAACGCTACAGCCTTTTCATTTTGCAAACTATCCTCGTCTTTTTTGACCAGGCGATCTCTGTTTGCCTTGCTGATTGTCTCTTGCGATTGCAATAATTGTCGATTTCCTCTACAGCAGCTGCAAGAAAAGGTCCTTCTGCAATCAGTTACATTTTCTGTTCTCTTGTCAGTTTCCTCCCTATTCTACATGCAGGATCCCGTCCAATTTAAGACGGTTTGATGACAACTTCATTAACTTCAAGTCTTGATTTGTTAATCCTGGTAATATCACGATTGCAAGCCTCTACCAGTTCTTCTGACAATTTGCCAAGTTTCAAAGCAAAGTCCTTGACATCAGCGAGAAAACAGGTGCTTTTTCAACTCTCTTTCAATTCTTTATCAAACTTACGATCTTGCTGAAGTAAATGCACAATACTGGAGAGCATCGCAGCTACTTCAATGTGTGTATCAGGAAATGAGACTGTAGAAGTCTCTTGTGTGTCTCTGTAATGAAAATTCATATTTGACAAAAAGTAATGCCCACCGCTAAATCAACAATTTATAGCATTTTAATCAAAAATGTGATTTTGACTCACATCATCCGTGTAAAGGAAAGGATCCCCATGTATAGTGGATAAGACAACAATCTTGCAAGCCACAGGTTGCGAGTTCGAACATGCATCACCACAAACAAAATACCATTGTTGAGACAAGGTAACAGGAGCCCACTCTCATAAAGAGCTCACTTCCTAGTAAATTCCTTAACCCTGGCATGGGAATCAGCTACGCTCGATACCGAGTATGCTACCAAAAAAAATCTGATCCCTATTGTAAACATTTTACATTATAACAATTTGTTCTTCGACCTTAATTGTTACGTTTGGGCGGCATGTTGACAAAAAGTGAGGACTGAACACTATGACTAAATCGTTTCTTAAAGCCAACACGAAACAGCACTTTTTGTTTGACAAGATTTAAATATCTCTTTGAAAAGTTATGCAGGTCAAACCTCTCGCAAGGAATGCTGCGAAATAGTGCAGTGAAAGTAGATAGGTGTCAGGAAAAAATATAAATTTACACATTATCAGCATATTATCAGTTAGAAAATCATCATTTTGGAAATCAACAGGGGATTTTCACGACCTTAATTTCCACGTACGCCCACTCTTTTAGAGCTGAATTACAGAACCAACATAACATTTTACTGAATGGAGTTGTGATTTAGCATACGCCAAAAAATGTATACGCTTTGAACTTTAAGAAACCATGCACAAAGTAACTGACCTTTCTTTACAGCACAAAAACCCATCAACCCGAGTCAAGCAACAACAATACATCACCACAAAACAACAACAAGATAGTTACAATTCCTTCAGACTTACCACTTACTAAATTTGAACGTTCTTTGCTTTCTCTACGGCCTTTCTTACATATCTTTAACAATACATATAGATTCATTCCAAATCCTTTATGACACAGAATAATTCTTTCGACGACTAAGACTCAGAGCGCACTTCTACAACAAAACGCCTTCCAGCCACTCACACCACCTTGACAAATACCGTAAATCTTCAAATAAGCCCCCCTCCGGATAAGCCGCCCTCCGGATAAGCCCCCCTCCGGATAAGCCCCCCTCGAATAAGCCCTCACCTAAATCTTTATTTTTGAAAATATGTCACCCTTGACTAAACCCCCATGAGGTGCTATTCAAGAGAAGCATAATTGCATAATAATATCTTACCTCTTACTTTCTTTGACTGGAGACAAATAAGCAAAAAGAAACGTGACTTTCGTGATGACTTGAATTATAATTTTTGTTAGACCTTCACACAGCACTCTGTAACTCTTTAATAATATTAATGTTTGTAACTAGAAGCTCAAAATGCTCACGTTTATCTTTTTTTCCATTTAATTGGTGAACAAGAATTTTCGCCATTTCTTGATCTTTGTCATGGCTTTGTAATTTGCCAGGACAACAAGCCCAACTTCTCTTCTTGTTTTCCCGCTTACCGTTACCTCCAGCCTGTTATCTGTTGCTGCATTTGGAAAGTTTGTCAGCAAATATGAAAGTTCTATACATACGTGTCCGATTCGTCCTTGTCTCTTAAAAATACTCCGATAGCATTCTGGTCATATTCTCGACAAACAAGCTGTTGTCCAGTAAGAGAAGTCAAAGAATCTTTATAGATATGATCATTTCGAATAGCCGTTCTAAACTCAATGTTATAATTCATTTCAAAACTTAGTGGCAGTATTCTAAACATGTTCAGCATTCAGCGAAGAGAAAACTTAAATAACATTGGGAAAGCTGTTACCATGAGCAGTCTATTAACAGGATACCACAGAGACTCAAGGTAATTTGCAGTTTCTGTTTTCAAAACAAGCGGTCACATTACCCTTCATTTGCCAGAAAAGTTACAGAGATGTATTCTATCCTGTTGAAGGAGTGGAGACCCGCCCTGACGAGTGTTACATTTTCCAATCCTAACAGCAACTAGTAGGCAGAGTTTAATCAACATTGGTGATCAAAATGGAAGCATGCAAAACTAAAAGAGGCGAAACATTTTCTGATGTAACTTCACACAAAGGGGAAAAGATACGATCCTGCACTACTGGCTTCGAACTTGGAGTTGTCGAATATGCTAAAATGAATTCCAGTCAAGGCGCAGTGATTAAATTCAATGTGGATCGTACTTCTGTTCTCAAATGGAGAGAGAAAGAGACATATTTAAAACGCATGCTGTCTTCATGTGGCACAAAAGTGCGTAAGCGGCATAATGGTGGTGGCAGAAAACCTCTAAGTGAAAGCATGAAGGAACGCCTGTTAGAATCGTTTTGTCATCTTACTATGACCAGTAGCAAAACTTGGGCATTTCCATTAGGGGGTGTGAAGCATCAATGCCCATAAATTTTCATGTTGATCTGACATTGGTTTATACTGTTTAAGAAATATTTTTTAAAACTTGACAGGTGATTCACGAAGAAAGCAAGAGTGTGGAACCAGATCGAAAGGAAGAAAACTTTACAGCAAGTCAAGGGTAGTTGGAAAAATTTGTGATGAGACAGGGTCTGTCTTTGAGGCGCAATACGTCTGTTGCCCAGAAGAATCCAGACTTGCTAATAAGCCACTTTCACATTTCAATTCTCAATAGAGGCGGTTGATGGAAAACGAGGCTAACGATGATGTCCGCATCGTTTCCCACGTAAATTAGCAAAAAGTACGCTGTTTACGGCCTCAAAGTAAATGTTCCTCGCTGCACGATGGAACATTTTAACTCGTTAATTACTGAAGGGAAGTCTGTTACTTGTTTAGAAGATTTAGGCTCGTTGACAATTAAGGAACTAAAGAAGATTTTACTTCCTTATAATGAAAATGTCTCTGGTAACAAAGCCGATCTCATTCTTCGCACATACACAGTCTTCAGTCGGACAAAAAGGGCATCTACCAATGAAGCTGGCAAAGTTATGTTGGATAAGGACAACCCTTCATGCACCTACAGCCTTTGGAAAGCCAGTATAAAATCGCACTGCTGAATCATCACTCTGCAGTTTATCGAAAGAAAAGAATTTTCCTTTAATGTCTACAATTTCGTTTTTAAGGGACTTGATTTCTGATTTCAACTCTTTTACTTC
>JANTCA010001163.1:4315-32937 GCA_024741275.1 Chironex yamaguchii
GTAGTAGAGCTAGTGGGTGCCGGGAAGACAGTCTCTTCTTCTATTTATTTTCAATAACGTAGTAGAGCTAGTGGGTGTCAGGAAGACAGTCTCATCTTCTATTTAACTGCAATAACGTAGTAGAGCTAGTGGGTGCCGGGAAGACAGTCTCTTCTTCTATTTATTTTCAATAACGTAGTAGAGCTAGTGGGTGTCAGGAAGACAGTCTCATCTTCTATTTAACTGCAATAACGTAGTAGAGCTAGTGGGTGCCAGAAAGACAGTCTCTTCTTCTATTTAACTGCAATAACGTAGTAGAGCTAGTGGGTGCCAGAAAGACAGTCTCTTGTTCTATTTAACTGCAATAACGTAGTAGAGCTAGTGGGTGCCAGAAAGACAGTCTCATCTTCTATTTATCTGCAATAACGTCGTAGAGCTAGTGGGTGCCAGAAAGACAGTCTCTTCTTCTATTTAACTGCAATAACGTAGTAGAGCTAGTGGGTGGCGGGGAGGCCTTCGTGTATTGCTTTTCATGATAAAGCCAGGCACTACTTCCATTCCGTACCTAATTTTGTAATCTCTTGCCAAGTAGCACATGTACTCATTTTAGTAACGTGGTGGTAGGCTACGTAAACCATAGTACTTACAAGAAATATTAAGCTTCGATGTGTCGCTTAGAAAACAAGGCCAAGACTAGTAAAAGATTGTAAAGAAATGTCAAAATGTAAAGTTACTTTACCAAAAGGTGATCAATTTCAAATTACTTGATACCTTTTAACAGCCATACTTTTTCTTTAACTGAAATACATCACTTCTGCGTAGCCGAATTCTCTGTCCTATTCTTCTCTGTGCCCGTTTGTCTATTGTAAGAATGGTGATCTTTCCGCTGCCAATGCATGATCGAATCATAGTCATAAGGATTTCCAAATGTGTCACTCCGTCCATAATCGTACTTATTAAAGTTGTTTCTTTTATCTTATCAAAGGAATTGAAGAGAATAGAAAGTTTTTATTAGAACGGCCATACTTCCAAAGGTTTCAAATTGGATTTAATGATCATTAGAATTGCCTTTTGGTCACGGAGTGTACCATTGTGGTCTGCTTGGGGAAAAGAGTGCTTCCGGTAAGGCCTCGTCGCATTTTATATCTTCTCCCATCCTACTTTGCGAGGCAGGCTAAGGATGTAATTGTGATTGGATAAATATGATAAAAGAACTAAAATAACAAGTTGTGATTGGTTAAGGAGATGTAGGACGGGGGTACTGACAGATCGGAAACGACAGTTTGGATTAAAACCATTGTTATTGATTGCAGCACAGTAGTCATTGTGTTAATTCTCTATGACATATCTCTAAGGTTCCTTTTATCTTATAGGAGTAAGCAAACAATTGAATTTGAAATATTTCAAGCATGATATGCAAGATTGCTACATATTACAATGTACTCAATGCATTGCTTGGAACTTTGGTAGTAATTCCACAATCAACTATATTTATATGTTTGACTACTGGAGCCAAAGTAATTCATATCATTAAACTATGAATCAAATTTGCTATGTGGTACTTTCTCAGGCACTTTCTATGGCTCTTACTTAAGTCACTCGTTAACTTGTGAAAACTAAGTACCCTTTACTTTTTATATTGTGTCAAATCCGATGACATATAAATTTTTCTTAAATGTCACAACCTTTTTACTCTTTGTATTTTGAAAATTCCTTAATATTTGATTTTTTCCTAGTAATTTTTTGAGTTATTTATTTAGTTTATTTATTTATTGAAAATGTTTCCTTTGGTAACAAAAATCAATGACTATGGATTTGTTTGCAGATGAAAAAGGACTACAATAATAACGCCATGCGTTTCAGTGTGAAAAGATTATTAATGTGCAAGATTATCCTTGCTTCATTATCGAAGGCTTGGGTCCTCTGTACAACTGACACTTCAATCCATAAAATTAAGCATGAAAGGACAATGTGAACAATGTATAAATATGTATATTCTTACCTACTGGAACATTTTGCCATAGTATGGAGACGTAGCGATCTCGATCAGGCCGGCTTTATTCATGATAAAAGCCCAAACTGTGCATTATTTCATGGATGACAACACCTTTAACCCAGCAAGGCGATGCCAGCTTGATGTGATTTGGTTTTCCCCAGTATCCAACAGGAGAAGAGCAGCTACGGTGGAGAGAAATTTAGGATAGGGTCATTTCAAAATTTTGGTGATGATTTCTTCATAAAACCACAACTAGCGAGAAAATTGTCGTGGTATAACCCAGTTACCATGACGCTGCTTAGTACACCTAATTTGAAAAACTAGAAATGCCACTTGAACAAGTTGGCTTGATGGAGGTTTGCGCGCTACGAGTGCGCTTTAAAATGAGGTCATAATAAATGAAGTTGCTTTTGAATCCAGGCGGTGAACTAAATTACACGCAACATTTTTATTAATTGCTTGGAGACCCATTATAGACATAACCAGAAAATTTTATCTTAATCCCTCCGTAAGGTTTTAGGTTACGTTGCTAACAGACGAACAGACAAACAAACACACTCACAAACAGGCAGACAGAAAGACCAAAAAAATTTGGCAGAAAGATAATCTTCTCGGTGGAGCTAACAAACAAGCTGGCCGTTTTAGTTACCATTTGCCAGTTGTGAAAACGATGAAGGCTTTGTCAGATGACGCTCTCTTCCTAAACCTGAGACAAGATTGTGAATGAAACTCTCTAATGGCATCACGAATAACTCTAACTGCTCTGGATTCACGAGCTAAAAATAAAGAAAGAAAAGAATAGAAATAAATTGTCAAATTGTGCTCAAATAATCATTATCAAAATTTACTTTGTTAAAATCAAATATAATTCTGAGCGAACATTAGACTGGAGGCATCTTAAGACGAGGATTACACCAGACAAACGACGTTCCTGGAATTATTTGTGCTCTTCCTGTTGCTCAATTTGTTGTGATAAGTTTAATTAATGATCAATGTAAAATAATAAGGTAAGAATTAACATTAATTAGAATTGATAGGAATTACTAACAGTGATCATCTAGTTGTGTTAATAACATTGGGCTGCATCCCAACAAAAATCCTTGCACCAAAGATGCCATTAACATTTCCCTTTAGGGTTTTGAATGCTGATTCCAGAAAGTATACTTATTTTTCAAGATGTCGTTTTTTGCAATAACCGGCACAAAATGTAACATGCTTATCTTGCAGAAATGAGTCTGAGTCAGGTCTTATGTACTAGGGAGTCACCGCTTATCAAGGCTAAAAGCCACTCGAGGATAAGCGTTAATGAGATCGATAGACTTACAGGTGAATGTTGATGAATGAAAGGAAAGAATGTAATGAATAAAATTTGATGACTTATGAGGATGGTTGTGAAAAGTGTTTATTGACCTTTGATTTGCAAATGCCCATGTTGTAGTCCTCCGGGAAGCAATCTTGTGGCAACGTGTTTCACAGATGGGAGGTTCTTGGAAAAAAACTCTGTCCATGGAAATTCCGTTTGATGTTAGGCATGAAGGAAGAAAGGAAATTCTTTGCTGTGGTTGTAGCAAGACGCGTTCTTGCTGTAAACGTTTTACGAGGAGGAACTAGGGATTGAAGCTCAGTCGAGCACTTACCATGGAAATACCGGTAGAGTAGAGAAAGACTAGCAACGTCTCTTCTGTGAGAAAGGGGCTGTAGAGAACTGAACAGATCATCTCCGACAAGATTGCGGAGCCGATTTTGAACTCTGTCAAGGCAAGAAAGAGTGCTCTGAGCGGCCCTCCCCAGATGTGGCAGCAATATTCCATCTTAGGGCGTATCTGACTTTTATATAAATAGAGGATTGAATCAGGCGTCAGATACTTTCTGGAGCGGTAGAATGAACCAACCATTTTACCAGCAACTTTAGAAACAGATTTGATGTAAGTATTCCATTTTAGATCTGGAGTGAAAGTCAGTCCTAGGACCTTATCAAGGCAAGCGGCTTCTTTAATAAGAGAGCCATTCATTTCAACTGAAGCAAAACTAGGATCTGAACGTTGATGGTGAAAGGAGAGAAGCTTGGTTTTAGAGGTGTTAAAAGTAACAAGGCATTTGTTCCCGCATTTAACTACATGCTCCAGGTCAGAAGAGAGGGAATCCGCAAGACCTTGATCACGAATAATCTTCGAGGTGCAGCCATAGACACTTGTGTCGTCTGCATAGATGTCTACAAATGATCTCAGAATGTGATTTGGAAGATCGATAATGAAAATCAAGAAGAGAGTAGGGCCTAGAATAGAACCTTAAGGTACACCGGCGTTGATACAATGTACTTCGGATTTCTGCCCACTAACAACTACTTTGATAGAAAGAACGGATTTCTATTAGAGAGAAAGGATTTGATTGTTGAGAAGACATTGCCAGATATTCCATGGCTAGCATGTGAAGCAACCCTTTTTGCCAGACCTTATCAAAGGCTTTAGATATGTCAAGAGCTACTGCTCTAGAAACAAAGCTCCCATCAAGAGATTCACTGATCCTATGAGAAATTACAGTCAGCACATCAGCAGTTGATCTTGATGTGCGAAATCCATATTGCTTGTCACTAAGTAGATTGTTTTAGTTGAGGTGATTGACAACTGCTTCGTTTATCACGGATTCAAACAACTTACTAATGACATTAACATAGGTCTATAACATTTCTGTAAATTTGTATGGATAAGTAAACCAAACAGAGGTTGACAGGCCATTATATTTTAATATATTTTATTGAGAAGAAAGGAATTCATGACAAATGTACATTGCACATATACAGTCAGGAACGTATCTCCTTGCAAGGATAACAACTGTTTTTATATATTGAGACCAATTATTCTCCCTGAAAGGCACGCTTTGGCGACTTTCTCTTGTGTGCCGCTTTATCAGCAGATGTTCCTCGGCTTCTTTGAAGCGACCAGCAGAAATCAGCCATTATCATCACGTTTCAATTGCCTTGATAGCAGAGCTCCATTTCGGATATATCGTGGTAGAAAGTCTCCTCCGATTGGTCATTGAAGTCACGCAAATTGTCAGGAAAGTAGTCAAAAAGTACTCAATACTTAAAACTATTCCAAGCACTTCTTTCTTGAGGTGTTAATGCTTCAGTAAAGCCAGCATCTGAATTAAGCTCACAAATCTGTTGTCCAACAAATATGCCAGCTTCCATTTTAGCATCACTCAAAGAAGAGTTTTGTGGGACAGATACTTAAACCGTTCTCAACCTTATGAAAGTGCTTTTACAAAATTCCTCATCAGTCCCAGCTTTATGTGAAGAGGAGTTAGAAGCTCTTTTTCTACTAGTACAAGTCGTAGAACTTCTGACCTTATGACAGTCAGGTACAAATTGCGGCCAATGTGGCCACTGAACTTGTCGGTAGCGTACGGAATCGGCACGGCTGTGCCACAAGCAGAAAAGACATGAATAGTTTGTGTAGCGTTCCTTCAGCCCTAACAAAATACTTAAGTGTTGTGATGTAATGTTGTATGTTATTAAGAAGAAGTGACATGGTAGCGTAGGTTTCTTTCAGGGTGACAAAATGCACAATGGGAAATGATGCTACCTTTTTTCCAATAAAATTGCACGGCTTTAAAATTTCATGTAGAGGAGGTGCTAAAGAGCCTCTATTCTTGAATATGCTATTCCTTGCCCATGTGTCCCACAAGACCTGAAACATCAAGAAAATACGCCATTGTCATCTGTCTTTGCAAATTCCTGTTTTCGATACCTATACCAATTGTGTGCTGCATCTTGAGGTTAGCAATTGTCTAGATTCTTTAGACAGCCTTAAATCCTGAATAAGGCCATTTAGTTTACTTTGTTCAAACAACTGAAGCCTTTTCCCATCGATCCTGGTGAAATTTAAACTCTTCATCTACACCTGTATCTTTACGGTCACTACTTAAAGAGATACTGCTACAATGCATATTCAGTTTGTCATTACTGTGTCATTACAGGGTGCGTAGCCAATAGAATATTAGTATATTTAATGTGCTTTATGCTTTTAGCATTCCTCCCCAGCAGTTTCACCATACAAATACAGGAGTCACCATGGCGATTTCTTAGTTCCCACCAAACCATTGGTATGTCAAATGGTGTTTACTTACGCTTCCCTTTAATCCAATAGCTAAACCCAGAAATACAGTTCACACAGGGAATATGAGGAGCTCATGGCGTGTTCTGATCTTCCTAGTTGAATGCCAAAGTAGGCACGATACAGACGTTTTACTGAAGATGTGCTAGTGCGCTTCTGTTTTTAGGGCGTGTACTTACTGCACATGTAGCAGAACGAGTTAGGATAGTTCCCACAACATCCTTCAGTTAATTTGCAACAAAATAAGGCACCGTCAAGGATCTCATGAGGACATTTGACATTATCAATGAATACATCACTGCCTAGCACTACAAATGTTGTGTAGCACAAACCATAAAACCTCAGGAGCAAAACGAATACTATCGTGGTGTTCAGCATGCAAAATTGCTCTGGAAATTGATACTATCATTTATGTTGCGTCTTTGAAGCCTAGTGTAATTTAACATATATAAAAATCATAGTGCACAGTATGGTCTCATGTTAATCATTTAAAGGCACAGAATAGAAATTATGACTTTTATGACATTTTAGCCATTGACATTAATTTCTACAAACTGAGCATACTCCTGGAGATCATATTTTGTTTTTAGGCGATTTCTTTATCTTGTATGTAAATATAAAGTTAGTTCAGATCAAATAAGGTCTCAATCAGGCAAATTATTTCTGAGCATGTATGACGTATACCTAAAGTTGACATAAGTCCCTTAATGGCATGATAACTATCTATCCCTTTTCCTGGTCTTAATGCACTTATGGAAATAATAATAAGACATACAGTTCTTAATTTTATACCTTGAAATTCAGCCAAAATTGGCTATGGAGCATTAACATATATACAAACGTACCAAGAGTTTGGTCGATTTCATAGGGAACCCTTTTTGGCCAGTTCTTATACTTTGTCGCTGCAAAGGTAGGAATGCCGGCAACTGACAACCCAATTCAAACTCGTTGCTCCGCATTTAATTCCATGTCTCCTTCAAAAAGACCCACGTCTGTTTAAAACTGAAAAATAATAAGGTTATTTTAGATTGTTATATCACAAAAACGGAATCAGGCACAAATCTACATCTTTTTTTTACTAGCATAGGCTAAAAGATGTAAAAATTAAAATGAATTTTTAAATTGTGAGATGCTCAATACAGTTTATTTTTAAGTACATTTCTCTTAACCTGTAATATTTTTAACAAGACCTAATTCTTGAAGAATCAGGGATAATTTTTATAGAAACGTTGAATATGCGTGAACACGAGTGATGCAAAGTATAACGTAAAGTCTACAATAAACTAAGGCAATATGCTTTATCTCGCACCTATGCTAATTTTAAAAACCCAAAAAAGTATATTTGAAGGTGTATAATTCAGAAATTTCACGCTTAGGATTTAAGCTCTTTAAAAACATTTGAAAACCAAAAATTAAAAAAACGAAAAGGTTTATCTGCATATTTACATTTTCAATGATTTTTTAGAACACCCTACCGGAAAAAGTAACGCCTATTCCGCACTGTCCCCCACGTACGTAACGAGTAATCAGAAACAGCAAAAAAGTAACCCTTTAGATCGTTAGAAAATATTTAGAGCTTTGAAACTATGAAACAATTTTCCTTTGCCAGAAGAAATATCTAATATTCGTGCATAAATTTCAATATCATGCATACTCAAAACATTCATGACATACCTTCAGTTGGATTAAAGGCTACCAAAAGCCTTGTCAGCAGCAAAATAGCAAAAATGCCATTGAGGAATGCCATAGCTAGCATTGCACTTCTGCAAAAAATAAGCATTTAGCTGTTTAGGCTCTCATTTGATTCTTAGCGTCAAAGTTAAAGTCAAACAATGATACGTAGGTTATTTGGTTAGGTGCATAAATGTTTTACTTAAGTTTCATGTCAAAAGGGCTGATTTTGCCTTTGCAGTTTAAAAAGTATTTACATATGAATTACCATATTAAATGTAGCAGCAAATTTACTTCCATAATGCTTAAAACATGTTTAATGAACATAAAATTATTTGGAAAAATGATAATTATCGGAAAGATGTCAAAGAAAGCGGCACAGTGCTATTTGTTTTAAGTTAGCATTCATTTATTTAACAAGACATACCAATTCACGTAGAGACTACAGAGCAAGGCAAAAACAGACAGGCTACTGATTTTAAGCCCACTTCCTAAGAATCCGTGATGGGGAACTTTTGCAAGAGACCCTGATTTGTACTGCTACCCCTCGGGTAGCCCAAATATAAATCGTTTTCCTAAAACATCTTGTGACACACAAACGTAACATTTGGGTGAGTACTCTCATATAAATCGTCATCTGTTTTTATGGGACAAAAGAGAGAAATGACATTATTCTTATTAAGGCAAGAATGGCCAGATCCATTTACTTGTTACTGGTGCTTGTTACATTAAGTAGCTTGCAGTCTTTTATATGTAAACTGAAATACAACATGACACCTTATGAATTTTGCATTTGGATCGCATATTGGAAAAGGAAAAGATTGAGAACGAAACGCAACATAGAGAGTCATTTTGTTCTCCATCTTTTTTGATATTTCGAACAGGATTTTTCAAGAACGAAAATGAACATGAAGAGCCCAAAAATGTAAACAATAACGGCAGGTAAGTTGTTTAAATTTAACATACCCTGTCATTGACCTTTGAAGCTTGCCATATTACCATGACTCTAAGTATTTCAGGAGAAAATACTATGGAGTGCACAATGATTAGGAAAGAACCACATTCTATCCGTTACAAGGACTATGCTCTTGCCTAGATTCCCACCCACAGTCGATGGGAGAAGGACTGGGAGAAAAAAAGGTGCAACCGTCTCCCATAATAGCAGGGTGCTATGCTGGCAGTAATCCTACAAACATCTATCATTTGTCATCGTAAAAAGCAGTCGTAAGAATGGAGTGACACTAATTCATCTCGCAGAATATTCTCAGTCGGACACTCTCCGTCTTAACACTCTTCATATTTTCTGAAGCTGCACAAGAAAAAACAAATGACCATATTCATCACATGCACATCCTCAAGAAGACGAGAAAGTAGTCACATGGAAAGATCCTTTGGCCATACGTAGGACACTCACAGCAAACAGTTAACTAAATGCAACTGATATTTATTTGGACCTGATTTACCCTGATTTAAATACCAACATGTGATGATTAGGATGTCTTGTCGCATGTCCCGACAGCGATATAAATTGGAACTGTGCAGAAATGCTAGTTTTCTATATTTACATATCCTTACGCATAAAGATAAATCTTATGGCTATAATTATTAAAATTATTAAAAAACCAGCAACTTTGGATATTTAAGTATTTCAAGTTTTAGTACATGTTGCTTTATTCTATCCATCAAACTTTTGGAAGTGCGGCTTACGTACGTGTTGTCACATCTAAATGACGTTGTAAACCACAATGATTTTGTGTGTTGATGTTTAGTTTTCATTTCAAACGTGAGCACAAACTGAGATCAAGCCCATTCTACGGCATGATACAGACTTAAATATATACAGCAGCCAAGCTGCCATTTTCCCCTCGCCCAGTTTTACCTTAATGATACACACACTGTCTGTAACAAGTCAACAAATCTAAGCAAAGGCAAAAGGTATAATTTTGATACTTATACCAGGTGTAGGATACGACATTTTCTTTCCAAGGATAAAATTTTTAATGAGAAACATTTTAGCTAAAATTACGTTATAGCGCAGGAGATGTTTGTCTAAAGTTGGCTATATTTTGTGACAATTACAAGGCTGCAGCTTTTGTAGTTTATGAGATATTGTTGGAAAGACAAGATGAAATGAGTACGTCCTATTGAGTCGATGGCTTGTATCATAGACGATCTGTGGAAAATAGCAGCAAGATACCCGGCAACGGCTCCAACTCTCTAACGGCACTGTTTAGATGACCTAATTTTGTAGGGAATCGAAACACTGCCAATCCAAACAGGTTTAAGAGACACAATCTCTATTTCCTCGAGTCACACACAAAGTCTGAGTTTAAAGATGCAAAATTTTGTAAAATGTAGCTAGGAATCGAGTTTTCAAGATGGCCATTATCGAAAAGGATAATTGTGATATTTGCATGTTTAAAACCCTAATGAAAATGTTTTGTTCCTGTCTAACAGTAAATTATCACAATATTCCTGACATGATAAAAAATAGTGATAATATCATAAGATAGCAGAAAAAGACCAAGGATTTATTTTCAAGAAACACGAAAGAGTTTTCTTCTTTTGAAACCGGTGAAAATATTAGCTAATGCTGCTCCCAGAGGTGAGTCAGTATTTACACCTCAATTAGATTATTTTTAATTCAAATTCCATACAGGAAGTAGGCTCATAATCACAATACCCGCCCCGAGAGATTTCGGGTGCTTACAACAAGTGCATGAGCTAAGAATGTTAAAGAAGAAAAAGAATACCAACAGAAGAAATCTATAAAGGCAACAGTACTTTTGGATAAACTTGATCAATACTGAAAAAGTCACTTAAACATATACCGGAGCAAAAGTTTGACGCTAAAAGTTAAAATTTAAAACAGCCCATTTGCAAGTTTATGTTGAACTGAACCAACGATCAATAAATTTGACCCAAGTGGTACATACCCGTTTTTTCCAAAAGAATATAATTTTTTTTTTTCGTTAGTTCCGAGTTGAATTTAGATTTTAAACAGATACAAGGTGTTCTATGGGCAAGTGTTCTGATGACGTTAGTTTTCCTCTTTTTTGGACCAAAGGAATCCCAACGAATGTACTGACCTGTAAAAGTAGCTTTTCGGTAAACTGTTTTTATTAAATTAGTGTCAGTTTTTTTCAACCAAAACATCAAGAAAAGGCAATAAACTGTCTTGTGAGCTGGATGTAACTAGTTACGTTTTGGCTCTTGCAAAGAGAATATAACTTCTAAAATGTGCTATTCTGCCATAAGCCAACATTTACTAGAAAATTTCGAGTGCGCCAAAATGTATAAGGACGAGAATTTTAGAATAATTATCACAGCTAGATCATCCTTTCGTCTACGTCTATTGGAGTCTGTCTACATTAAAGCAAGAAAACCAGTACCCTCTAGGCAGAAAGACTTTTTTCACTTGGACTCTTCCAATAATGTTTTCATCTTCTTCATTTTCTTCATTTTCTCTTTGTTTCTTTTTCCTTTCTTGCTTATGATTGGCTAGTTTTGCTACATGTTTCGTATAAATAGGTTGCCATACACATATACTTTTCTTTCTGACGACTGATACTCTGAAAAGTGTCGGACGAAAAAAGCTTGTTTTAGCTCAATGTCGCAAATTTTCATGGCGATTTTCAAGTTTCGTACGACGAAAAGATAGTTCAGATATGTGCAACTCCAAAACTTTTAGTAGATTCCTTTTCACGCCAACTACAACTTACGTTACTGGTTAAAGAAGACTTCAGGAGTAACTGGCCTTAAAAAATATTATATCAGGAGTGTTTCAAAGATGTATTCTTCTTCTCTTATTTTCGCCTTTGCCTCGGCTATTGTTACAAAAAACGCTTACAAATAGCAGAAACAACAACGGTCAACAAAATTAGTAGATCTTTTGTCCTTTCGTTACAGGAGAAAACGAGCTACGGCAGTTACACTGGACTCAGTCGAAATTTGGCTTTTACCTGTCAAGAAGGACCAAACGTTATACTAACCAGATACCATTCACAGCCACAACCAAAACTCACTGGAAGCAGCGTTGCTGCTCTGGGATCGCAAAAAGAGAGGAACGTGAACTGATAATTATCCTATGTTTCTAAAATTGAACAATAATCTAATAGTCTCATGTCATTTGACCTCATAAATAAACTACAATTTTGTCTTATCTTGAACTCCGTAGTCCACAAAACGCAGACAGGGTACACTATTGGGGCCAAATAGTATATGTAAGCTAGATAGAGAGCTTCGACATACTAAACAACTAAAGAAGTCCATCTAAAGCCCAATAGCACTTTACAAACAGTACAGAATGCTACAGAACACACTGGATTATTCTAGAAGCTTACAAGTAAATATTTGCATCAGTTATCTAGAAGGTACATAGTACATAGTACATTCTCATACCGACTGCTTCATACACTAACCAAACACCACTTCCAAGTTATTGATCTCTAACATACATTAACCTTGATGGCATCTGAAACAAGTCTAAAATTGTCTTAGAAATTTGATAAACGAAACAACTCAAAACAAAGAAGCGAACAAATGGATGTCTTGTAGGCACAAAACACATGGCATAAGAGTATACCCCAATAAACGGACATTCAATAGCACGAGTTGGAGTGACTGAATAATTGCTTTAAGGCGTCAGATAAGTTATTGCAAGACTCACCTACGACACTCCAGTCGTCTCAATCGTATCTTTACTTTTGTTCTTTACACAGCGTCATGCTTTCGATGACGAAATTGCTGGTTGCCTTAGCTGCTCAAGTGTGCTGTGATTTAGGAGGCCGTAAGCACTTAGCATTACGTACGTTTGTCCAAATGTTTTTAATTTTTGGATGAGAAGTAGGGACGGTGCGAGGTCAAAGTACTATATAGATCGTAAAAGTGAGTCAGTGTTAAATCTTAATAACTCTGTGTTTCATAAGTGTTTTGCATTTCAAGAACAAAGTATTAGTGATGAGACAATCTTGGTGATTTAGCTTAAAAGAGATAAAAGCCTCATTTTATTTGATTGTATTGCTACGGATAAGTCCAGATTTACTACTAAGTTACAGTGCCAGCATCAGATATTTCATGTGTTGTATTAATCACATTACTTTTAAATTATGCATTTATCTTAGGATCTAACTTGGGCTTAGAAATTGGATTGTCGTATTATACAGGAGGTACTTAAACTCTTCAAATTGTCTTAAACAGTCATTCAGCAGACATGGATTGCAAATGTTCTATGCGGTGGGTGTAGAAAATAAACCGTTGAAACTGTTACTTAACTATTCTTTGACGAGGAAAATGATCTACATAGAAATGTCCAATCTTTAAAGTCAAAGATATAAAACAGAACAAAAGAGAGAACGTACACAAAGAAAAACCTCAGACCAAACCAGGTTTAAAATAAATCAATTAGAATTGATAAAAAACAAGAAGATGGACAGAGCAAGCAATCATGAGGATCCGGTAAATGTAGGTGAAAACTCATTTGACAAGGTTTGTAGTTCACTTCTTATAAAAACTGTTTTTATTCCCACAGGGTCTTAGAAATAGACCTGAAATCTAGCCCAAATTTAAACAATCAATAGACTTAACTCCTGTGAACGACATAACTACTTGAATATTAATAAAATCTCTCTCATGTAAGATCGATGGCACATATGCAAAGATGCTAAGAGGTATACATAGCATCTCAGCGAGAAAGGATCAAACAAACATTCAGCGTTATGGATACATGCTTAATATATCGACCATCTTATCTACCTCTAAGTTACAGTGCCGCTATCAGATATATCATCTGTCATATAATTTCGTTCTGCATATATCTTAGATTATAATTTGACATAAGTTGACTCTATTGTCATGCTTGAGTGGAATGTTTAATAAGTTTACTATTAAATGTTGAAACAGGCTTGATTAGATTATCATATCATGCGGTTTTCTGCAACTTCTTAGATCTATGGAGTTTCCTGTCCCTTTTGTGTAAAACGTGGCTATGAGTGTTTATATAATAAAGATATCAGAAATTTTGTTTAGATTTATCTCTTAACGTTTTGCTAGATCTTTTTGCTATATTGCTAAATTGAAATATCGTTGTATGGTGCTGGAAATCCATACCCAATTAAGTCACGCTTTAGACGATACACCTAAAAATTGAACTTGGTTAATATTTAAAAACTAACTTTGTAAATAGCATATTTGCAGTTTGTTATGAATGATACAAAATAACACGACCAGAAGAATTGTAAGGTATAGAGAAAGAAACCATTTTTAACCGTAATAACTGTTATTTGAACTCAACAATTGTTTGTGTTCTAAGCTATTTTTATGACAAAGTACGCAGTAACGTGTCCTATAAGCAAGGAAATAAATATGCCAGCTCTTTTATGAAATCGTGAATTATAATAATCTAATGAACTTTTGCTTGGAGAGATCATACGTTGAAGCATGATAGAGTACGTGCCGTCTAGAATCTGCCCTGCAATGTACTCTATAAGTAGGGTTCCTTAATGGCGTCTTTTCTATGACCAGAGATATATGGCCCTCGGAACACTTCCACGTTATCTTGGCCAAAGTCTTCATCCAGCTCACTAATAAAGCCTTGGGTCTTACTGTAGCTTCAACTTTCCTCTCTACTACACAGGTTGCACTTTTCAGCATCGTGTTCCTGACGTCTTTATATTTCTGTCCTCAAGAGAGTGATTTTTCATTTCTATTTCATGTTATTATATAATATGATTCCTATCATATCATTTTGACAATCGACAGCAAATATCATGACATTATATGTTCTGCTTGCCCTCTCTGTTTATGGTATTTAAGAATAGACGGGTTTGAGCTTTGTTCTAAAATTTACTTGTCTTGTTTTATTCGTTGCAGTAGTTAATAATTAATGAACAAATACCTTATAGAAGAATGTAGCCTGTTATTGCCAAGCAAACAAACAAAGTTATATTTAAAATTGTTCATCATCTATTTTGTTGACAGATATCTAATTCTAATGTTTTAATGAAATTTGTGTTTTTTATTTCTCATTGGCTTTACAATACTCATATGTCCGCTCATTACTATTTTATTTCAAAAAGCCCTAAGAATACCATGTATCATCTTTTAAGATAAACTACTTAGTAACACAATTTAGCAATCTACTTGTAAAATGCGTATTATTTTATCAACAATCGAAAATGACTTTGAATGTATTTAAACCACAAACACATTTGTTGCTGGCATTTAGTCCTTTTGAAACAAGTAACCAAAACAACTATCATTAATTCCTACAACTTTTCAGTAGAAATGAATGCAATTACCAAATAGTAGTTTTAACTCTTTCTTCATCCTATTGGGATGTTGTACATTTTCAATCAATCTCGTTAATAAAATATGCTTGTTCCGGTAACCACGTCTAGCAAGCCCACTGATAGCAAACCCGTATTTGTAAAAAGAGCCAAACTAGCCTTGTAGGGTTCGTTGCTGACATTTAAGGGGAAGGTCACGTAAAAAGCAAGGTTTTGCGTGTTTTTATTTTACTATCTTTGACAAAGACATATTTAATTTGTTTACAAGGTTTTTCAAGACGTCTCTTGACCATATTTGATTTGATTATGATCTTTTTCAAATTTGAACCTTGTGTTTTCTTGGATTTAAGCTAATCAAACTCCACAGGAGAGACTTATTTGGGACTTTTCTTTAGGTCATTTTCATAATGTTTTTTACAGTATATATTTTATAAGAATCTGTTGGCAAAGAACAGTTAACATAATGGCTAGTTCATCAAGGAAAAATATTTGATTATTTTAGCTTGGGTAGAAGTCTGTATCTTTTTTAGATTGTAGTTCATATACAGCAAAGGCAAAGTTCTGCTCAAAACAGTTGAAGTTAAGTGTCTATTTAGAGTTTGGATTGATTGAAGCCCCTCACGTTCTCAAAGAAAAGTCGAAGTTCGATTCCGTCAGCGAATTCTATGATGACGTTTCAACAGACAATCTGTTTCTGGTGCCTCAAATCGACGCAAAGGTATGATGGATAATGTGTGGAATACAATAGATAATCGATGATTTTTATAAGATTGCATATTATCTCTTATATTCAATAAAAGTTCAATTTTCATACAATTGACCAAATACGTGGGAAGCACACTTACATCGTGTTACTGGTATACGGGGCATCAGATATAAAACATCTTCATCTTGATTGAGTTTAGGGAAGAAAATAAAACAAATCTTGCCTCATTTTCCAAGGAAAATAAGAAGAGACATAGGTAAGTTAGGATCAAGACGATTAGAGTCTTAAAATTTCTAACATATGCTTGTTGACTGCGTAATTTGTTGCTTGACCAGTCCAGAGGAAGTCTGAAAGTTTGTTAGCCACAGTTAGTAAAGTAGAAGTGTTATGCTCAGTACTGTCGTCATGGCGATGCCAAACGGGAGGAGGACGAGGGAGACAACTGTTGGCCCTTCGGAAATTGTGAATTGTGGGCTTGTCATTTGAGCTGAATAATGAGTGCGAAGTCTATAAAGGGAATTTACTATTGAGATTTTTTTACTTTGTACGTGGCTAGAATTGGCAGGGAATTGGATATTGTAAAATACTGTACTGAAGCATTCACACTAAAATTTTTGTTTTTCAAGTATTTTACTATGGAGCCTCTATTGTCAAGTAACAATGGAGGTTTCCAGAAAATCAAGACAATTGCATAAATTTAGATTACTTACATCCCTATCACCTCATTAGGAACAAGATTTTAAATTAGTTTTAGAACTTTTGCAAAAACTTCGAAAAGGTAAGCTTTTAAATAGGTGCAGCTGAGAGCGAGGGAATGTTTAAAGAATGTTGCTAAAATGGAAAACTTAAATACTAAATTTGCATACAAAAGATGATGAGAAAGTGATACTGATTTTCTCGACAAAAGGATAGAAAATAAGTGGAGCATTCTGTACACGTTGGTGCTTAAGACTAAAAACTCTTTTGGCGTCGAATTCTGTTTTGTTGGAAATTCTTGAATGTAAAACAGCTGCATGTAAAGGTGAGGCTAAAAATAATCATATTTTGTACAGTTGACTACCTTAAGATACTCAGTTAATGTAACTCGAGTTATAGGTCAGTACCTTCTTTGTCTTGGTATTTTTGTTACAAAAGTACTGCAATGTTAATGACTTCAACTTTGTCATGAAGAAGCATGGGAAGCATGAAGGTGCAAGGACGGCAAAGAATGTAATACAGACAGACGGATGGATGACCTTTTAAGACGGATTTGCACACGGCATTAACAATGAATGAAGTAGCCCTATCAAATAAACACTCAGTCACACATTGTCAACATGGGAATGCTTCAATCAATAAAGCTTCATATATTTATCATGTCCCGTAAATGCCGAAAGCAAAATGTAAAGATAAACATTAGGGGCAGGTTGAGGCCAAGAGTCCGGTATCCATCTACCTGGCCCGCATGATAGTCAAATTATTTGTGGAAAACTATGGAAAATGTTCCATGTGTATTGAGTGAAGTGGCATTGAGATGGAAAATTTGCAGATGGAACAGTAATTCAAAGCAATGATTGGAAAAAGGCGTACCAGAAACCAGGAATCATGCCGTACTCTCAGCGCTATGTTAGGTTCTTTCCAGTTATTCAATGAATCCTGGCAATATTTTCCTGGCAATAAAGTTGACATATTGCCCATTGGCATTTTAATGGCACCCAAACCAATACCACACTGTAACGCAGCAATTCTCGTGATAGCTGATTTATTTGCTATCAACATTTATGAAAAAAGCAAAACTGATAAATCAAATCTGAATAAGATTTTGCACTTGACAGAAACCTATTTGTACAATCTCTTTGTGGTACAAACTTCAAAAATTGTCTTGAAAATTTGCGATTTGCACTAAAAACGTACTTTAAAGCAATTTTCGTCTGACATTCCTTAGAGTATAAATCGTCAGAAAAAAGTATGTTTTTAGCGCAATGTCGCTAGTTTTCAAGGCGATTTTTAATTCTATATGTATAATTTGATATGTATATGGAGTTAATTTTTGTTTTTGTCATTTTTTGATTTACGTGTTATGACATTGGTTACATAAAGTTTCAAAACCTGTTGTTATCATAGCGGTTTTCCTCTTTTCCCAATGTCTCTTCTTAATAATAATACTTCAATCAATTCTTTAGGTTTGGTCTTCTTTTCTCTCATTAAAACTCTAAGTCAGAGTAAGGTAAAGTTGGTATGAATGACTTTGTATTGAACAAAATTTGTTTTCAAATAAACTCGATTTCAAAGTCGTTTTGATACAAGCTGTAACCTATTCTCCTAATTTTTGACTTAGTGTTAACATCACTTGCTAACAGGAGTTTTCGAGGGCAACCACATTGAAAGAATCAAACAGAGCATTGGACTTTAATCCAATATTCATCAAAGTATAAACGAGTGAAAAGCTGTGACAATACAGTATTTTTGTATACAATATTAATTTAATTTGTATCTCATGATTGGGAACTACTAAAAACCACTAGTAAGAAGTAATCATCCTATCCCAGGTAATTTAATCCTTTTGTATGTTTACGTTGCTTAAAGATTTCAGCATAGATTAAAGACTAACTCAAAGATTAGCCATACTCGTAAACTATGAAGACAAAGATATGCACCGCTTTATTTTGGAGCATAAGCAGCCAAAGGTTAAGGAGTTGATGTAAACAGGTAAACACCGAACACGTAACAACTTATGCATGCTTGACATAGCAGATGCCTTTAAAAATGCTTACATACTTTGTTAAAAGTGAGAAAGCGAACACTGTTGGACTTACGTGGTACATTTCATAAACACTTAGGTAAGCAGTGAATAATTTTCTATATTTAGATCTTTAATAATCAGTTATGTTAATCAGTCATCTGTTTTTGGTCACTCATGGTTATGTAGTTTAGTATTTAAAGTGTTGGTTCAACTGATTAACTAGGTTAACTAATTAAAGTTTTTCATTAAACTCACCTAGTCTTTGGGACTCAGGATAGCATCCAAGAGTGCTCAATGAGATGCGCTTTGTTTGATGGCTGTGAAAATTTGGTTATTTCGGTCTTAATGATCTCAAAATTGTTTCTTCAATGTAAAGACACTAAAGTTCATGTAAAGAGGTACATGATAAAATAATATTCGTGGTTCTTTAACTCTTTTACCAAATAATAAAATCTAAGCTGGAAGTAATCAAAAGCTGAACATTTGGTTCATAAGACCAGACAGCACTATCCTTTAAACTGAATCGCTTTCAGTTGGGTTACTAGAGAGACACTGCAGGCAAGAGTGGTTGACGAAATGGAGCGAAATCACGAGTGATAAAAAGTAAGATAAATAATGAGTATTTTTACTTGATTTTCGTGTCCGTCATAATATCGGCGAGGCAATATTATATTCTACATATACATTACAATCCAATCTAGTGGACTTCAGGTTTACATACACACTCCTTCGATAATTATCTACTTTACTATCTACCATGCATACAGTGGACTAGCTTAAAATGTCAAGCTGTTCTGTTTGAGTTTAAAAGGAAGTATGATCCTAACAAGTATTCGGTCGATGTCAAAGCAAATAAAAACAAAGCGACACTTTATTACTACGTTCATCATGCTTAGTTACTTACGATTTTCCTTACTTGCACAATCCCAATCAATATTATTATCATCATCATTTTTTAAGCTTGGCTTCCTTCACAACAGCACTAAATCGTGTTCCCTTCTTTCTTGGATTGTATCTATTATTTCATAATAATCTACCTAGTAATTGTACCTTAGTCTTCCTCTTATTTCCTGATTTGTAACCTGCTAGGATAAAATACAAAATTCTAGAAAAATAAAATTAAGGAAAAATTTACTGGTTAACACATAGTACATTAATAAAAATTAATAACAGAAGTCAATACGGGTTTAACTATCAATATTTTGAGATCGGATTCATTAGTTCTTCTGCGTTAGAGTTATAATGAGGGCTGAAAGTTTTGAGTTCTTTTTCCAATTCTCAGATTATTAACCTGCTACATCGTCAATTTTGTTCCCACAAGCAAAACAATAATTTACGTTGTAAGCTTTTATCAATAAGCAAAGTTATCTTTCTTGCAGATGGCAGTATCTGAAAAGTACGATAAAGACATTTTTCTTTCTCCTGACATTCTCATTGAAACTTGCAATGATTTGGAGGAAGAAAAAGTGTTGGATCCACAGGAGGATTCTGTCTCAAACGAGAAGATAGTTCATGCTAGAAATATTCTATTTGAATGTGAAAGCAGTGACGAAGAATACGACATTGATTTTGGAGAGCCAGGTATTTATGGAATAAAGCGTCTTGATGGCATGCATTTTAACCTGTTTTGATACTTAGCGTAATATTTGAAATCGTTCAAGCAAAATTACAAATCCAAGTTTATTGGATGAAAAAGTAATTCATCCGAATGAATCAACCGAAATCCTTTTGTAGCAATACATTACATTGCACTGAATTTCCGTATTTCAAGTTTTATCATCCACTGACAATACTCCCTTATATTTAAAACTGAAAATATCGACACTCTCCCACATTAAATTAGACATCATTTTTACAAATTTAGACGTCCGTAAACACCAAAACCAAACCCTGACTAACAATCACCAATATTCACCATTATACAAAGAAGAAGACATAAACTGTAAAATTACGGAGTCCCCTGTTAGATATAAAGAATCCACCATGAGTTGTTGTTCTTTGCTTTAAATTGTATCAATTTATGGCTATCGTAATGAAGCATTTCTTACTTTTCTACCAGAAATAAAGAAAGAGTTTGATCATACTGGAAGAGAGACTTATCTCGAGTCGTGTAAAAAGTACTCAACTACACCTGTATCGTATTTTCTACGTCATTTGCAAACACCTGAAATAAACTTGAAATATCATGGCATTGGACCAGTTGGAGCAAAAGCAATTGCAGCTACGCTAGTGGTAAGTATGTTTATACTACTAATACACGATGGAAGTTTCCTATTTGCTTTTGGGTGGTCTCAAACGCAAAACGGAGGTTAACTCTCTGGCACACATTTGGATCTTTTGATACTATTAACTTGGATTCCACTTTAGAAAATTAAAAATAATAGAAACATACCTCAAATTGACAACAAAACAGCAAAGTTTCAAACTGAGCTACTTGGAAAAACCATCACAAAAATTGCAGTAATATAATAAATGATATCTAAATTGTCTAAGTCAACTGACAATCTTGAAAATTCTTGAATTTATGGACTCAGTGGAAGCCATGTAGACAGGAGCTTTATCATGACAATAATCATATGCTTTTTATGAGCTACGTTTCGAGAGACACTTCTCCCATCTTCAGGCTACTAGAAATGATCTGCAATCATCAAGAAAGACCATTTAAGTGGGTTTTTTGAACACATCAACAACCTGCATCCAAATATCAAATTCACTATGGAGACACAGGAGGAAAAGCAAATACCCTTCTTTGATGTCTTAGTCAAAAGGCAACCATTGCAGCATTTCTGTCACCATGTACAGAAAGCCAACTCTTACTGACCGGTATCTGAACAATGAATCACATCATCCAGTGTCAGCCCAAAATAGTGTTATTACAAATCCTTTGGGAGAACAAGAAGTGTCATGTCCTATTTAGATGACCTTAGAAAAGAAGAAAGATACATACAGAAGGTTCTCCTGTCAACGGATACCAAGCAAAAGATGTCCAGGTAGCATTATATAAAACATCCAGGCCCAACCATGCTGCTGGACCAGAAGCAGAACCTCTGAAGCGAATATGCCTTCCCTATGTAAAGAACACAAGTGAACAGCTAAGAAGGACCCTCAGACAACACAGCATTAAGTGCTCCCTTTTCACAACGTCCGCTCTAAGGAAGATGCTGTCAAAACCAAAGGATCTAGTCCCTCTAGAAGATAGCAACAACATTGTATACAAACTAGATTGTAAGGACTGTCATGCTACCTACATTGATGAGTCCAAACGTTGCTAGAGGCAAACAGCAAAGGAGCACAAGAGAGCTGTTCAAAATGGTGAGACTAAACAGTATGAAAAAGCTGACCACTGTTGGACCCATAACCATACTTTTGACTGGAAAAACAAGAAAATTCTAGACAAGGAGACAAACTCAACCACAAGTAAAATTTAAGAAACCATCCACTCCCTGCAACACAGCAATCACATCAACAGCATATCTTACAGTCTTCCTGAAATACGGCTTCCAGCACTAGCAAAGAAAACACAACGAACGCAACACAGCTATAGCACCAATCCACAGGACATCTCAATCCCTGTCACTATGGAGGTCGGCAGTGAGGAAGAATAAAATAGCTGTACCGGATCATTTTTGTAGCTTGATGATGGGAGAAGTGTCTCTCGAAACGTAGCTCATATAAAGCCTACGACTCATGTCATGATAAAGCTCAACGGATAATGTTTTTTTTGCAAAGGAAGGTTTTTTGACTTCACGTAGATCAAAAAATGACCTATCCTTGCTCCTGATTTGGCCGAGCTTTTTACGGTTGTTCACTGATTGCCTTCGTTCCATCCCTATTTTAGCTATATAATTTGACGTTTGTTCTACTGATGAACGCTGCATGGACTCGAGAGTTCTTATAAAACTGCATATTCTGCTAAACGGTGCTCTGATGGTAAGGTTTCAAGTGAACATGGTATTTATCAGTAGGCGCTACTACTTGTATATACTTGAAATCTTTTCATTTTCCACAGTCTTTATCTCTCTCTCTTCAGGTCCTGATATTTTTCTATCTCTTTTCCACTACCCTTCCATACGCAGGCACTGCGACGTCCAAGTTCTCTCTTTCTTATCAACTAAGACAATGTCGAGCCTCCTAGCCTCTATATTAACATGCTTGAGAAGTTTTATATCATCGATTTCTGAGTTATGTTCATACCACTTATTTGGTATTCGAATCAAAATTTCTTGCACAAATTTCAATGGACCATCTCTGAAGATTCTCCTTAGAATTCAAGACATAGAAACCCAAACTATTTTCTTTTTATCTTAGAACCTGTTCCACATTATTCACCACTCTCCTTCCTGCCTTTCCTTTTATGTATAACCTGTCAATGTCACTCTTTGGGTGCAATTCCTCATACATTGTCATCATTTTTCTATTTTTTCTGTTGATTCTATTCGGTTAACTTTCTTTCTAATATATTGTACCAGCTCCGTGTCTAAAAATTGCAAAAATGTGTTAACTGCTATCATTTTTACTATTTTTACCATTGAACTTAGACTTCACTATCTCCATCAAAGCATTCTTTGCTATTCCTTTATTGTTTCCTTTTTCATCTCACTTTCTTTAATCTTGTCAAGCTCAACTATACACAGGTACGTGTATCCATCCTGTTCAACTTCCTTTATTACCTCACCATTCGGGAGTTCAATGCCATCCCATCTCACAATTCCCCCCCCCCCTCTTCATTATGATAACACCACATTTTCTAATCCCAAATTCCATCTCAACATTGACACTGACGATATGGACAATTTGTACCAGCGAGTTAGTCTGATCTTTACTAACAGATGATTCAAACTAAACCCCTTTTTTCCCCAGTCGTACCCTGCCTTTACTTTCCTTAGGATCAAAGACATCACAATCATACTCAGAACAAAGAGTACGCTATCTCCTTGAAAAAAATCCTCTGTTGACTTCAACATCTCCAAGATTTTCCCCACTTGACGTCTACTACTCCATAATTTTGTAAAAACTTTCTTACATTTTCAGCGGTCCAAACATTTCCATGGACTCCTTAATTCAGCAACGGAGTACAAAATCATAAGTTATTTTATAATCTATCCACTCCTTAGCAAGATCTGTATGTCTTTTCTTACAATCCTTTAGAATGGTTTTGTCAATTAATAATTGATCTCTCGTTCCTTGCTCTTGCGTCTACATCCTTTCTGTTCTTCCGGCAACAATCTTTCCTCCTCCAAATAAGTATACATTTCTACACCTGTTAATGAGTTCCACATTAGCGGAAGGCTCCTTATTGGACGATAATTATCAACTGCATTACCTTTTGATGGGTCCTTTTGATACAGAACTGTACGACCATGGCTCATCCATTCCGGTGAATTATTCAACCCCATCAAAATCATATCCAGTTGAGCAGCTGTTCTCTCATGAAGACTTTTAATACAAAATCCTTGTACTTTGTCTTTTTGTAGAGCTTTTCAATTCCGTATCTAGCTACCTACACTGATTTTTTATCTTATCTACAGTTTTTATCAATCACCCATATTGATCCCTATTGATTTCTTGTTTCATGTCTTTTAACCACTCTGTTTTAAAATACTCAAAATATCATTACAGAATTCTCTATTTTCTTCAGTAGTCGCACGTTCGTTTAACTGAGTTCCTTTTCGTTACTGAACCGTGTATAAATCTTTTTCTGATCGACGTTCAAGATTCCATTTTGCCTAAACTGTGTAATCCTCTGTTTGTACCTCTTGACTTTGTTACTATTCATTCTTCAATCACAGTTTTCATTCCTCTCCTTTCCACTCCATACTTCTCCTTTAGATCTTTCAGGTTGCACTATTTCCCAGCTTTCCCTTCGATTCCCTGTTCAGCAAATTGAAATCACGTCTCAGTCTATTGATATCGTTTTGAATTCTGCGTTTCCACCTTGGTTCTTTTCTTTGGTTGATTGCAAATCTCTTAAATCCCATCTTTTCAGCAACCCACACACTCGCAGCATTAATGACCTCGATCTTCTCAGTGGTACTGTTCGCATTTTACGAACTTGATTACTGAGTTCACTCTCTCAGTTAGGATTCTCAGAGATTTCTTGCTAATTTACTTGACAGGATTCCATCCCTTGTTTTTCTCTCTGAGATTATTTGATTCAATTAATCGACTATTTGCTTTTGTTCCTGGCTTATTTCAACACCACTCTTATCTTCATCCTCTAAATCTTCTTAATCAACTCTGATACTCTCTTGTTTACCCCTATCGGTCTAAACTTTACCACTCGTTCTTTACTCCACTCCAACATCATTCACCATATCTACAACCACATGGAATATGGCTACATTGAAGAATAGATCCCAAAAGGTTTCACTCCAAAGATATCAGGTGTACTCGAGAAAACCTCTGTGTTGGGATATATAATCAATTTGGCTCGAAAAAACCAACGTTCAGTTGTTATTACTCTGCTGAACCTGAAAAACACTTTTGGAGAAGTACATCACAACCTCACCAAAGAGATTCTCAAGCATCACAATGTACCTTTTATAATCCAACGTTTGATTTCTAGTCTCTTTGATAATTTTCAAACCTCGGTCATAACTGATCAATTTGTCTTCCCATGCTATCCCCCTTGGCCTTGGTGTCCTCCAAGGTGATTGCCTAAGCCCACTACTATACAACATGTGTTTTAATACATTAATTCAAGACAATTAATACATTAATTCAATAAAATACGTCAAACAAGAAAAATATAAACAACTTGGCTTCTCTACACATGACGGAACTGATCGTTCTTAAACCCTGTCCACTGGTTCCAATTTGTAGACGATGGAGCTGTTGTTACAAGAGATGAACGTTAAAATCAACTCCTAAATTGTTTTACCAAGTAGTACCAATGTGCGAATATGATTATTAGAGTTGATAAATGTGTCAGATTTGGAATAAAAAAATGTTCCTCTTGCTCACTACAATTCCAGCCAAAGTTTTACATCAACACAGAACTTGTGCCAGTTGTTAAACCTGGTGAGTATTTGGAATATCTAGGTCACTATTTCAACTTTGAAATGGACAATGAAGAACACAAATGCCAGCAGCAACCATCTCTTTCTAATATGCTAGAAAAAATCGACTCTTTACGCATCCTTCCCAAGAACAGACTTCTTCTTTACCATCGTTATGTCCTCTCTAAGCTATCTTGTCATCTTACTGTTGCTAACCTGTCCAAGACATGGGTAATAGGAAATCTTGACAATGTTGTAGTCAGATACATCCGACAGTGGTTAGATCTTCCAATAAGTGCTACCCTCAGTGCTACTCCCAATTTGGTTTAAGCCTCCAGTTTCCTTCTGTTAAATTTCAACAATGCCAAACTGTCCTGCGTACTTTTCTGAAGAATTGATCAAATGATTCCATCGAATCTCTTTGGAAAAATACTAGCTTTGGTATGAATGTACATACCAAAATACAAAAATACAAAGCAAGTTCTGAAGGCAGTTTGCCAAAATCATACAGAAAAGCTTCAAAACACTTTACCGTCTCAAGGCTTCATCATTACTTTCCTCCTCAATCACTCTTTGAAATCAGTAAATTCTCTTTGGTCTTCTGCACAAAGTAAACTACAACATTTTTCACTTTATGGTAAGTTACCTCAATAACACACTTGATACTTGAATAAATATCACTTTGTGGAATCTTTTCCAAACGGCTGACTGTGCTTTTTGCTTTCAGCCAGAGTCTCTCCTCCATATTGTGGCGGGCTGTAAAACGTATCTCAATGAAGGCCGTTACACATGGAGACATAACTCGGCACTTAACTTTATGGCATCATCCATGCAAAGCTTAAGTGTACTTATGTTGATCTCCCGAACTATCTTTCCCATTGCATCATCACTGGTGATGAACTGCGTCCTCATATGCTCATTTCCATAGCTGATAACACTCTCTACATTGTGGATCTCAGTGTTGGTTTCAAAACAAATATCGACAACAACGCCAAAAGAAGACCTGAAAAATATCGCTACCTCCCTGTAAACCTTTCTTTTAAATACTACCAAGTTAAACTTATTAACCTGTACATAGGTTCTCTTGCAATCTTTGGAAAATCGTGTAAATCATTCATCCAGATATGTAATTATTTTACTATCGGCAAACAGCATCTTAATTACATCATACTTAAACTAACTACTGTAATCATCCATACGACCTACCACATTTTCTACTAATTGTGTATAGTGATTTTTTTTATATCGACAAACATGTAATTACCCCCAGCCAAATACAAGTTACCTATCATCATAGAGATTTGTATTTGTACATTTAGTTTCTTATATACCGCAATGAAATTTAAAATCACTATTATTATTATTGTTATTATTATTATTATTATTATTAAGAACAAGCCATGAATGAGGGCAGACGCGTCCTCTGCTGGTCTGATGTTTAACTGTTTTTAAACAAGACTTTAGTGTACTTAACTTTATCTTTTTCATTAAGGAGTTACCATTATATCCTGGAATCGATTGATCATGAAAGGGACAGCAATTTTGTTCTTAGTTATTGTATTTGTGGTATGTGATTTTTGTGGACTGAACTTTGTGTCTCTTGGGTGACATAAATGGCGATGTAAAAGCAGACTTTCGAATCAGCCTAATTTACATGAAAACCAGACATCTGAGGATGTGACCCATTCAATTCGTCCAAGGGTCTGTCTACCAAATACTGGTTATGTTAAATGCACTTGTGGAAAATCATGCAAGAATGTTCGAGGTCTAAAAGCCCATCAAAGAAGTTGTCGCCATGTAAAAAGCCTAAATGATGAAATGGAGATGCCTCTTTAAGATGTGATTGCTGAAGAGGAAGTAATTTCTACATCAACTAATTACAGTCCAATTTTTAAGCCAGGAGTTAAATTGCCAAAAACAATCAAAGACTGGGAATTCTTTGACACCTTTGTTAAAGCCAATCTGCCAATGTCTGCTATAACTTAATCTAATTTGGACGACCTTACAAATCAATTTCTGATATTCTTTACACCTTTCTGGCCACCAATTTTGGTACAGTTTGCCAAACTTCTCATCCAACACATTGCTTGTCTGCCAAATACAACAATTGTACCAAATCTGAGCTGAAAAAGGAATTAATTCGTTCAAAGGCAGCTACTCCACAGGATGTTGACACTATCAAATATGTTGCATACCAACTAGGAAGGAAGCTATCATATGGTCCATCCTTTCTAAGTTCCTGTTCAGTTGATCATGATTTTGAAATCAAGAGGAACTTCTGGAATTATATCAAGGGCTTTGTTAAGGACACTGCAGAAACTCTTCAGCCCACATTTAGCCCTTCGCAATGCCTTGATCATTTTACATCTGTGTTATCACCTCATATTCCAAAACTAGCTTATGTAATTCCATCATGGAATTACCACGATTTAATCAACCTAAACTTTCATTTGATGATTTACCACCAAACTATCAACAATTAACAAAATATGTTAGATCAATGAAATCATCTGCAAGTCCTTGCCCTCTGGATCAAATTTCAATAATTTTATTTAAAAGATCTCCGTATCTTCGATCCTATATCAAAGAAATTATTAAACGGATTTGGATAACACGGCATATACTCACAGCCTGGAAACGTGCTGTTACTGTTTTAGTGCATAAAAAAGGTTCCCCTGATTTACCAGTCAATTTCCGTCCAATTACCCTTGAAACAATACCCCTGAAAATTTTTTCATCTGTTCTCAGAAATAAGTTGTAATCCTATTTGCATCAGAATAGCTTTATTGAAACATCCATTCAAAAAGGTTTTATAAATGGTCTTGCTTGTACTTTAGAACATACTGCTCACTTATCTTAAGTGTTGAATAAAGCCAAATGAAAGCAACGGTCTGTTTATGTCACTCTTTTAGATTTGAAAAATGCCTTTGGTGAGGTTGATCACAACTTGATACCTGTTATTTTGAAATATCATAATATTCCAGAATTTGCGATATCCATGGTAATTAATCTTTATGATCAATTTTACACTTCATTATCATGCAGTAAGTTTAAAACTGAATTTGTCCATGCTGGTAGAGGAGTATTGCAAGGTGACTGTCTTAGCCCCTTGTTGTTTAATCTTCTGATAAATACATTTATCCAATACA
>JANTCA010001164.1:0-12189 GCA_024741275.1 Chironex yamaguchii
TATTAATTTTATTATTACTATTATTGTTAGTGTTATTATCATTGTTATTGTTATGGTCTTTATTATTTTTGTTATCATTATTATTTTGTTAGTGTATTTTTTTTATTGTATTGTTATTATCTAGTTATATTGTTTTCGTAATCAATGGACGCTGTGCATAGTAAGGATCAAGTGTAACTTAGCCATGCTACAAATGATAACTTTTATTAAAGCCTGCTTCCTTTAGAGCATGAAGAACCTGTCTGTTTTGCTACAAATTTCTCCTGTTCTTCCCGACTCTCCCTTAGGTGTACAATTTACTGCCTTTTAGAGTCATTCTTGGGAGTCGCCCACTTTGTAAACTTTCAATAACTCGAACTATAAAATTATGGAAGACGTTTTTATTGAAGTAGCTGCAGAAGAAAAGCTTTTGCAAGAAAATGTTGCGTTGCATTTTCTGTTTTTGGCTGTTATGTTACGTAACAGTTCTGTTGTTTGACTGTTTGCTGATATTTAGTAGCCTAATGTTTCCGCGGCCGAGGACCATTTATTGCGTCTTTAGTAACTCAGATACAGAATTATAGTCAGATGTTTATATAATTCCTTATGTTATATACGGAAATTTTGTACTCTTATCGGGGTGAATTCCTTGCGTATTGGATTTAGATAGATTCTTAGTCTGTAAAATGTTGCCACGAAGTTATGGAGCATAACCTTTAATGGCTTTTACTTACGTATCTGTAAGGTAAATATAGTTTGGTGAAATAATTTGGACCATCAGTAAATGTTTTGTGTAAATATTGAACGTCGCAATGGCATATCAGTTTCAGTTGAAGTTCATCCACTACATGCACAACGTGTCCTTGGACAGGAACTAGCAGAAATAGCATATTTTAGTTGTTCCGTAGAGACAAAAATTGTTACCGTTAGCACCATTACAAGACTTGCAACTACAACAGTAAATTCCTAATGACTTGTCACCTAGCATGACTTTCATAAACTACGTTCCAATGGGTATTTTATTACTAGCAATTGAAAGGTAGCGTCCGGTTGAGGAGCCAATTTTTCTGGATCGGGGTGAGTACTTACCCAGTCGGGGTAATAAGCAGAGTTTCTTGGTAGACCCCAACCCTATGCAGTCGGATAACGAGGATGTCGTGATTCAAGTATCTTGAGGACTGACTGATAATATGTTTGCTTCTTCATTTTTTGATTGCTTATGTGCAAATTACCACCCTTGGCCTGATGCCAGTTTTCCTATACTACTTACGTATAACTCAGAAACGACAATTTCAAAGGATTGATCTTAAATTATCATCTATCGCAGGCCCAAGGCACTATTTACATTCCCCGAGGGGTCAGGACCTAGACCGAACGTTTTTGAGAGTAAACAGAGAGAAAATGACAAATGAATTAACAAGCGTGTCTTCGTACAGCAAGACAAGATTTTTCAACCAAGGTCTCCAAACGCAACAACAAACAAGACTAATTGTAATGAAAACACTAATGAAATTCTGCACTAGATTCTATTCAAAATAGTTTTCTTTTGTTGAGATTTATGTAACTCATTCGCAGCAAGATGGCAGAAACACATTACTTTTGTTCAATGGGTAGCACCATTGAAACTTGCATCTGGGCTTCCCAAATCTTATTTTGACTTTGAAGCTGTGCCATTCTTATAGGAACTTTTTCGTACATGAATCCCACCTTGTAAAGAGTTACATGTTAACAAAAAGTGACTTATGATACTTAGAAATTAAACAAATCTTAAAAACATTTAAGATTGGGTAGATTTACAAATGAAAAATGAGGTCATACAAAAACTCTGACATAATAAATTCAATTATGACAATATACTAGCTGTAATCTTGAAAATTCTTGACTTTATGGACTCAGTGGAAGCCATATATATAGACAGGAGCGATGTCATTACGTGAGTCGTATGCTTTTTGTGAGATACGTTTCGAGAGATACTTTTCCCATCATACTAGCTGTATTTGCACTGGTATACTGTCAAGGTGAGTTTGAGCAGTGTAGTAGGACAATTTTAGAATGGAACATCTGTAATGAAAGGGAAGGACAAAGAGGCAAATTTTTTTTCAAAAAGAGGATACACAATGCCTTTACATTTGGCCATTGGAACAGGTTTGGAATCACGTCATTATGGAGCCGTGTGGTTTCTCCATTGACGCAAAGTCATTGTTGGGCATGCGAGAGAAACAGTAACAGCTTCTTTTCTCAATCACAAGAACGAAGGTATGCCAAGGACTAGAGAATAAGCTTACCTAATTTCAGACTGTACTGACCATGCTTGTCTTTCGCCAAAGTTTGTTAAATACAGATCGAGCATCATATTATTTGTAGTATAAAAGAGTCGACTTTTCTAAAGATTGTTCAACTGGGGCACACAGCACACGTGACTTCAAAACATTGGCGTGACATTGCAAAATAGTTATGCATAAAGGAGAGGCTAGAGGAGCAAGATTTTCTCGATAAAAGGGCAGAGGATGCCAGATGAAAGCTATCGACCATGCTGCTCATTTTATTGTGGCGAAGAAGTATAAATGGAAAGCTTTTTATGTTGCAGTTGACACAGTGGTCTTTTTTATGTAAATTCTTGCGGATTTTACATTGCTTAACTGAGAGTTTATTGATGCTGAGAAGGACTTACAAGACGATTCATTTATGGATGTGACAAAGCAATACTAAAGCTTTGATATACAAAAAGAATATTCGTTCACTCAAACTTATCTTGGTCTGAAGGAGCTCTCACTAACTGAAGCCTCAGCGACACCAAATGCAGCCTGGACCAAGAGAGCTTCATGGATATAAAAGTATTCATGAAATTCTACCTTCAAACAGCTCATCCAAACTTATTTCTATTGTACAGAATGACCATAAGAACACAATAGACGTACTTGAGAGTACTACCTTAATGTAAAGTGTAATATCACAAAATCACTTTAAAGAACTTTCAGTTTTTAGACACACCGTATGCTGTGAATTGAAGTATTTGTAAACAATGACCTATATTTAGTTAAAGCACCAATTTAGTTTCATTCGTCGATTTTTGCTCTACCCTCCTACACCTTCAGTAGCATATGCTGCCTCCAATTAGCTCTATAATCAAACGTCAGTCCCAAGAGTTTGTCGGAAATTCTTTCTCCTCCGGCTTTCACAATTTAACATACTAAGACGTTATTGTAGTTGATATCAGTAGTCTATTGCCAAACCCACATTTTTCTATGAGTTATTTTGATTGGGTAACGTACCTTGCATTGTAGTCCTCTCATAGTTGCGCCAGTTTAATCAGGGTCTCTTACTCGTGCATTGTAACGGGGTTCTAATGCGGATACAAACCTAAACCTCATGCAACTCTTATTGTAACAATTGGTAATTAAATGTTAGGCAACCGCGCATTTACACGTAAATCTAAAATCGTACAAAACTTTTGCATGACTTTCACTTGCTCCAATATGCACTTTGATACATTATGTACTCGACCATACAGATTTCTTGCGCGAAAATAGTCCCCTTCAAAATTTTAAGTATTTTAATATTTTTATATCGTTGATATAAATTGAGTGGAATGTTCAACAAAATTTCTGAGTTTTTAAGGATTTACTTCTTAAATATATCCACGTTTTTAAAATTTAGTTACTTTACCCTTGTCCTCATAATCGCAGGATGGTCTTTGTTCTTTTCGCAGCTTTATAGCGTATGTTTAAAAATGTAGAAGGATAAGTATGAAACAGCAATGGATACTAACAGCTGCTGTATCAATACAGAGATGGAAATAACGGCATGTGGTCAGTGAAAACTGGTAGACATTGAAAAAACCGGTGGGGCGAATTTGAAATTTTTTTAAAAAAATATGTAAAGAACTCAAAATAAGAAGCAAAGTTTTGTGCTATTGCAGGTTATGTATATTGTCATGCTCAATTTAATTGTAAAGCTGGTCAGAAATAGGAATTCCGAGGCATGTAAATGTGCTAAAGTGAAACGTTTGAATACCTAAAGCCTTCTGCTGAAGGAGAAGAAGCTTGGGGTCCTCAAAATAAAAAAACCCGCAGGTGACACAAACTTTGCTTAGTCTGAGTTCTGCGATGTTGAAAATAAATCAGACTATTTGTTGACTCGGACGAGATTTGTTGTCAGATCTCTGAAATACGAGCCACCAGGTGTCATTTGTCGGTTCCAGTAAAACCTAATCCTGTATGACATAGTGGAACAACTGTGAATCACCATATTGCGTGGCCCAAAGTTCAAGTTAGTTCACAAGACCAAATCCGTTTCTTTTAGTAATACGTAAAGCATTTGTTGTTTACATAATTTGGTAACACCCACGTTAGGTTAACTGCATCAAGTTTTGTCTCCATTGATGTAACGTCATTTCAAAGGAGATTCCCTATGTAAAATTGACGTACATTACTAGTAACTCCCCCTCACAGTATCAAGATCATACGATAGCAGCCTAAAACATAAGCCTCGCTTTGAAATAACAATTCTAGGAAGTTTCAAATAGAGGACATTCCTTTGTTCTTGCTATCTCAACTGCATCCAAGCACCCGTATTCTAAATCAAATTGTTTTTGACGCTCTAAAACTCTCCCTCCACTCATATCCATTCTCTTTGAATTTGAATCATAATAGTGCTTTGTCTATTTTTTCTTCGCACTGCAGCGACATAACTAACCTGTATTCAATACCGTAGTCCCCACATCCGTCTTGAAATGTCTTTCATATATTGTTTAAAGTGATTCCCGCGCTTGAAACCTTTTTACTTTTTAAGTCGGGCTGACAGACTGTAACCTCGATTCTCTCTCCTTTCATACAACAGGATCTATTTACAGTTATTTACAATAAAGAATAGTATTTATTTTCATTAGGCCAAGTGCAAATTAACACTAAGAACACATTATTCTAGGTGAGAGCCGTCTGTATCTTACTCAGCGTATATTGAACAATTGGAATTTGTGAGGACGTCGTCAAGAATTCTTCAGACTCGTACAAAGTTTTCCGACATACATTAAAGGGCATTACGAAACAACTTAGCACCTTTTCATGCTGCCGTTTTCCCATGCTAATGTCTGCATACGTCAAGGTATTTTAGAGTTAAATCTTATCACACTTGTCTACGAAGCCTCATCCACAACTACTCTACGTTGAACTTCACTTAATTTTCTAAAGCACGTGAATGAATAGTAGCTTTCCATATAGAACCAATCTCTTGGGAATACTATATTATTTTCGATATTGAAGATTTTCTTTTATGCACCATGGGATTTAAATTAAAGAGCACCAACAGCAAGGATGAAGGAGTTGAACTCAAAACTTGGGAAGACACCGATGCTTTAAAGAATTCTGAAGATATACCTACCAGACCTACTTGGGGAAGCAAAGCTGAATTTATCTTATCATGTGTTGGATATACAGTTGGACTTGGGAACGTATGGAGATTTCCTTACCTGGCCTACAAAAGTGGAGGAGGTGAGTGTGACTGTTGTCAGCAAATTCATTTAATATCATTCGAGGTCATACATCGTCTTAGTATTGTGAGTGATAGTGAAATACCCTTTTAGTAAAACCGATGTTTACATTATCTTAAGACCAATGTACTTAAGCTTAATGGACAACTGACTGTTTTCTGTCATCCTCTGCATGGCTCAAATTAAAACCTAGATATTTCGTGACTATCGCAAATGATCGTAAGAGGGCCTCGAAACATGTTTCCCGATCGTCGCAGATCATCACCGATTGCTTATAACATGTGAAAACCAACCTCTAAATACATATGACCGATCATGGTTTATGATCCCAAGCTGTCGCAAAAAATCAAAAATTTACTTTTTGTGTCTGTTTTCAATATATTGCGATAGTTCTCGATATATGCAAACTAGGCTTAAACATTGGCTTTCATAGTGTATGTTAGCCTCGGTTCAAACATTAGCGAAATAAACCTAGCTATGTGCCATATAATCAGAACATTAGACTTGAAAATAGAGACTTGCTATCTCGAAATGTTACGAAGCGACAAGAGTATTTTACACAGAAGTTGACTAAGACTTGAAATACTGTGCTAGTTTTTAATCTAGGGCACTGCGTGTAGCTCGTGTTCACAGTGTGTTAAGCGTTGACCCATATCCAGGGTGTCTTCGGGTTTTTTAATTTTGGCATCTTTTTAATGCTTCATCTATGCTTTCAAATTGCCGGACAAGGACACAAAGATACGGACCAAATCAAAAAGTTAAGCCTTAATTCTGTCTCAATTAAGGCAAGGCTACATTAAAAATTCTTGGGAAAAATGAAAAAATTAGTTTCATATCGGATAAATGACGAGCAGACGAGGTATAGTGGATAAGACGACGATCTTGCAAGCCAGAGGTTGCGCGTTCAAATCCGCGTCTCCACAAACAAACTACAATGGCTGAGAGAAGGCAATGGGAGCCCACTCTCATAACGAGCTCACCTCCTAGTAAATTCCCTAACCCTGGCATGGAAATTAGCTACGCTCAGTAATGAGTATGCTACCATAAAGAATCGGATACATATGCTTACAGTATTTGAGACAGTTTTTTCTTAAGGTCTTATTATCTGTGTAGAAATACACCCAGAAAGCATCAAAATTTATCTGTTTAGTGGAATGGATATTTTAATGTTTATACGATATGTGGAATATAAATAAACCATAGGTGTGCTATATATGGACTATTTTGTTTCCGGATGCCTGCAATGATTTGCATGTGGAATATTCTCCCGACTATGTAAATCTTGAGCCTATAGCTTTGCTATCACATTAAGAACGTACTACTTTAAATAAATTCTCAAACGTAACCGACTCCATTCCTCTTCAGTACATTTGAAGGAGCTACTACACTCGCAAGTATTTAACAGGATACCAAAGCACGCTTTCATTTGAGGACAAACCTTTTAACCTTTGTCACATATATTTATAGTTGCCTGGAAGGCCTCTGGGTTGAAAATTGTTGCAGAAAAAACTAACATAGATTCCTGACATCAATGGCCATACAATTGCAAAAAGAATGGGGAGACGTAACGATGACGAAAAAGTCTGTAGCTGCCTCTATATTGTTCTGTCACCTTTTGATGCAAACTCTGTTGTTGTTGCAATGCAAGACAAACAACATACAAGACTTTTACAGTGCTAATGTGTAGAAAAGAAAGACATCGGACTATCAAAGAGGTTGCATTTCTGAGTGGTATTCTCGAACAAGTAATGAGACCTAACCTACAGACATCACTCCTCTTCTTTCTTTCTATTTTAATTACGACGACAAGAAAACGACCCAATTTTAAAGATGTTAAACAAGACGTAAACAAGTTATTCACATTTAAGCGCCATTAAATGACTTTTTACCCTTTTTAACGATTTTAGGTTTTATGCCATTTTAAGATTAGAGTTTTTATGCCAAGTTTTCTGGTTCAGTTGAGCCAAAGAGAAGACCTTTTCAGGTTTTGATTGATATTAGGGATTGACAATAAAACGGCGATTAGCAGAAATGACTCAATGCTTCTTCAGTATCATTAAAAATCATGTCGAATACCAGTTGCTATGCCCTTTGGACTAATTGAATCGAAAATGTGTACACAATTTAAAAGCTAAAGTATTTGACGAAGCAGAACACAGAATTACGGACATTTTCTCATCTATTCATATCCGTTTGTAGTAGTTATTGGAAACAGCGGTTCGAGGTAAAGAAAATTGCAGGTGTTTTGTTACGTCTAAAACACCTGCCGATAAAAATGTGGCAGCGGGTGATTTTGAGAACTATTCAGGTTTCCTACAGAATTGTATTTGCAGTAATTTCTACGGGAATTGCACCTTGCTGTTGGTCATCATTCCGTAGACAAACACTTGCATTTTGATGTATATGTTTTGCTTGTATCCCGAATCGCTGCCGTGTTAAACGCAGAACGCAACAAGCTATGTAAACATGCAACTACAACTGTTTAGTACCGGTTACTTAGATTAACAGTATGCGTATAAAGGCACTTTTAGTCCTTGCACAACGTGCTCTCAACTTTTAAATAATTAGACAAGTTGTCATCTCTGCTTTATCAGTATTGACGTTTGACAGACTTGAAGTGAGGCAATTGTATTTTTTTCCGGCATTTATCTCTTTATCATTGTAGTTACATACCGTGAAAGGAACAAAGTTTTAATTTCACTTAATTTTGGGGAACTATTGGCATTTTCTATATAGCCTTTAAGGACTTATGTATTTTTGTTATCGTTTTCCTCTAACTGCTTGTGTTTTCCAGCATCTTAGTAGGTACACGTGTTCAATTTTCTGTTAAAGAATACGTAGCAATAGGAACGAAAAGAGTTTTCGTATGTTGGACAGTTGAACCACAGTTGTCTCAAGATTGGGTTGCCAATGCCCTGTTACTACAAACAATTTGTCTCTTCAAGTTAAGATTTTAACTCAGATCAAACAAGGCAACGCAAATGACGTTATCGACCATACCGCAAATGAAATTGAAGATGAAGCAAGGCTTATAAAAGCAAAACTGCAGGACGTAACTGCCGCTGTTGACGTTCTTAAACGTTACTCCTGCTATCAGAAGGAAAATCATCCAAAAGAGTTGCGAAAACTTCTGAGATTAGTAAAATCCTTTTGAAGTGTTTTGCCTAAAAGGGAATTAAGTAACATTCCAATAAAGTTTGAAAAAAGCATTAATGGGTTCGTAGCTTATGTTAAGTTATTTAGAAAAACAAGAGTGCGCTTTTCTCTTGTTTTTCTGCTAAATCCAACGTATTTGAATGAACGGTTATTTGAACTAATTACCTCTGTCCCTGAAGGGTTCCGATAATCGAGCTTCAACTGTAATTGAAATTACTAGGATAACTATCTGTTTATAATGACGAATTACTATAAAGCTCAACTCGTGGAATTACTCTTTAATGGAAGAAAGAGTTTGAACATATCTAAGAACCATATAACCTCCAACACGTCACATAAATTAAAAACTCAATATAAGCTTGTACATAGTTTCACTGATAATGTAATATCTTCAAAACTATTAGAAAATGCGTTTTCATATTTATGGCACTTTTGATAAAGATGGTGATGTGCCATTAAAACTCACTATAGTGCATAAGTTTCTTCTAAAGTGTCTTCTTTTATATTGCAGCCAATGCGATCCATGTTACAATATTGGGGCATCAAGGACAAGGCCAAGTCCCAGTGCAGCTCTTGGCTGTAATCCCCTGCTCGACAATTTCGTCTTGTTCTGTTAGGAATATATACTTCGCAACTAAAGGGAGGAGGCTTTTTAGACTTCTTAATAAGCAGTAATTTAACTTGCTTGTCCCACTCCTAGTTGTATTGTTTTCCGTTAACTTCGCTGAGAATTAAGTCTGGCAGTTTGGTAATGCCCACCGTAATGGGGAAGTCCCCATTTAAAGATAACCGAAGGCATGTCTAGACTAAAGAATCGAAAGACGTAAAGTGAACTGGAGAAAAGACCAAATCTAATCAAGGATAAAACCAGAAACATTAAATTGATTTTTAAACCAAAATGAAGACAAAATACATTAAGGAATTAATTTGTAGCATATCTTATTAGTTCCGTGATAACAACATAACCTCAACCTCGAATAATTGTGGGGTATTCCATTTAAGTGCTTTATAAAAAGTAATTGTAGAATCTTAAGGCTGCTATTGGTCTAGTATCCTTAAATGGTGTTTCTCTGTCTTTCAGACAAAAGGGGATATGAATGCCTGATCATATCATTCCATCAAAATATTCCCCAGTAGCTTTACATTTTTTGTCACGTGGTGTATTGAGTATAGCTGAATGACTAACAGTCTACTGACAATTTATGTCTGGTGTTTTTACCAAACAAAGATGGCTCAAAGTTAGCAGTCGCAACAACCTTGTCCGAAAATGTCCTTTTTTGCAAACATTTTTACTTACTGATTTGCCTATGTATTGGTTGCTTCCTTTCTTACTTCTATTTTTGTTTACTTTATTTCTTACTTCCTTTCTTTATAGCTTACTTGCTTGCTTGCTTATAAGTAAATATACTTATGTATTAATTTACTCACTTACATACAATATGGCGTCTACTTCTTGTTTAAGCAGGAGGTTTTTATGTAATAAACAAGAACTGAGGATGAAAACTGTGTGAAATCTGGAATACTAATATCATTTCCTTAAAACGGCTAACGTTTTCGAGATTGCTATAAAACAACATGCTTACACCAATCTGCATAGCGAAGTTACAGGACTGGAATAAGCTACACACAAGTATAAGCTAAATGCACCCTTTTTTGAATGTCATATCTCTTTTTTTATTTTTGTTTCCTTTTATTAACAAATGTAATAACAAAGTGGATTACGAACAGCACGTTAAGTATCATCTTGTCTGAACCCATATTTAAGCCAAATCTCATTGGCTGATCGAAATGTCGAAGCGGAAAAATTTCCCGCAATCTCATTGGCTGATCGAAAATGTCGCCGCGGAAAATATCGAGCCGAGAAAAGTTCGACTGAGTTCTACTTTTCGCGGCTCGACATTTGGTCACTGAAAGAAAAAATTTGAGTCGTCAATTTTTATAAAAATCTATTTTTAGACTATCTATTTTTCGATGAAGCCATTCCTACCTGCTATATAATTATCTTCATGTTTTCCTTTAACAAATAACGAAATATACGAATTTTGTAACTAAAGGCAAAAACCTGATATTTATGGCAGCCATTTTTAGATCACAACATGAGCAAATTAAATGTCATGTGGAGACAGTGCACTTCTTTCCCCCGCGGAAATGCTGCGCATGAAAAATTCCCCCGCGGTGACTTTTTTCCCCCTAGTGGAGATTAGGCTTTACATCGCATAAAACGTCCTTGAGCCGTCTAGTGTGAACAAGCCATGAATTTGCGCCCCAACATGTCAACTTTTAATCAATGTTACGAACGTCCTTTTACATCGTCACCAGTCTGTCTCGTAGTCCGCTTCCCTGTAACAGTATTCACAGAATACCTTGGTAGCTCCCGGGTCTTTGTTACAGGAGCAATGTCCGGCAAACAATACCCTCTTTTACGTATCTAGGACAAGAACGGAAGCCCTTTGTAACTCTGCGGGTAGTCCATCTGATATTACAAGCCTAAGAAAGCAATCGAGTGTGGCAGGCATCCTGTTCCTTCTTCAATTGCCTGGTTATTCTCCACTGATCAGACGCAACCTTATATTCGAGGCGTAATGGATAACTACAGCGTTCATTGCTTCCGTCTAGTAAGGTCTTTTTTCATATTTTAATTGCTTCGGATGGCAATGCATGGCGAATTGTAACTTGCTAACTCAAAGAATTAATGAAGCTTGAGTCTGATTATAATCCAATTAAACATCACAAAATTTAATTTCATTCAAATCTCTGAAAGAAGGGTATTGGCTATTGATGTCCGATGGGCACTTTTTGAATTTGGTCAACGTAATGTATTTCAAAGCACTGTTCACTCCACTTGTAAGACATATATTCCTCTTGAAATACTCCTTTACCATTCACATTTCTGCGTACCTCGTGGCACTAAGTTTCATATAGTTGTCGAACACGCCTATTTTCTTTAAAAGTGATCTTATGTCTCCATGTTGTCTTCTTTATTTTAGGCGCCTTTCTTATCCCGTACATCACGATGTTGATCACCTCAGGTATTCCCATGTACATTATGGAAGTGGCTCTTGGCCAATTTATGGCTGAGGGGCCAATTGGCACATGGAGAATTGTTTGTCCTTTAACTAGAGGTAAGTATAACACAGCTTACACTGAAGCTTCATGTTTTTAGCTTTCTACTAGGAAATTCAAAATCAAAATAAATTAATACACACCCAAAACTGGAAACGAGGTGTAAATGTATCTTTTACCAAGTTGATATTTGTGTAAATGAAGATAAAATTTTTTTCCCTAAACTTAATATTCTTATATGTTTTGGGCGTGATTGTCAATTTCTTTGTGTCCATTGTTAGTCAGTCATTAATTACAACAGTGGTGTACTACTGCGCGCTACTCTTATAGAGATTGTATTTTACGGATAAATAGAACCACGTCTATACAAGATTACATGATATACATATATGGATATACATAACTCTTCAAGAGCTCAAACAACTCCGCTTATTATAGTTTGAATCTTTCTCCATTAAATAAAGAGATATTAAATTTAATGTTTCGACTTAAATCTTATTCAG
>JANTCA010001166.1:0-12187 GCA_024741275.1 Chironex yamaguchii
AGCAAGCAGTGGCATGGAAATTATAGAGGCAAAAAATATTTTTCGATAATTAATGCAGCAAGAGAAGATCCTTTAATAAGTGGGGACTAAACATTCTTTTTTCTGAAAGATGAAATACCATGATGGTCCAATAGAAACCAAGAACCCATGTATTGTTAATCAACTAAGCCAGTTTCAAATAATTCATTTTTAAGGGACAAACTGACTTTGCTAACCTTAGGTACTTGGCAGTTGTTTGTAACAACACATATTGCTTTTAAAACATACTTGTTGACTTAATACTTGTTCTCTGTTATTCATGAATCAATGATCATATATATTTTGGATTAAAAATGTGGTGGTATAGACTCTGGTAATATTTAATAATATCAAGGAATTGATTATTACGAGTATTTTATTTCAGATAAGTGTTATTTTATTGCGTCGTGCAACATTTTTCTCGGAATATTACGCAGTTATTATTCTGACTTACACATATTTTTCAAACTTTCTGTTTCACAGTATGCATACCTTTTTTGGATTGGAAGTCAAAATGTTTTTACCTTTTTTGGTGGTGGTGTGGATGTCCAACATGGAATACGTGTAAATGGAAAGTGCCAAATTTGATCTGTATTGCAGGATGTGAAATAAAAAAATTCTTTAACAAACTTGGAGCTTCCTTGGAGCAGTTGGGACTTAAGGTAAAACGTACAACATGTTACCATTATTCTTGCTTACTTCAAATGCAATTTTAAACTCCGCATTTTTTTCTTCATTCAAATGTATATTAGTAAATCATGTAATTGATATTGGTAAATCACAGATTAAAGAATATACAAAGACCATCCCTTCTTATTCAATGTACTACTAGGCGAATAAAATTGTAAATATTTGCATTTGCTTTTCATTAAGATAATAAAAAGTTATATATAGATTCAAATGTTTAAGGTAATATCATACGTACATGAAATGCCGAGAAACGTGTTTAATTGTGTACATTTAATATTTAACCAAAAATATAAAGTATTATGCTAAAACTTAAAGCTTGATCTCCGCAATGGATATGACTTAGGCTACAAATTCCAGAAGCAATGCGATGTAATATGAGGGGAGCATTGTATAGCTTACAAATAATCTAAACGGTGACCACCAGGTTGTTTCTCTTAATCTGACTACACTTTTGTATTCCTTGCACCTCAAACATAAAAGACTTGTAAGCTCTCAACAGCTTTTATTGACTTGTCCAGAGACTAATTCGTAATATCATCCTTACTTTCAAGCTCGGCGTAGGCTAGGTCTCGGACCATAATTTCTCATCCGTCATAGATTATAGTCTTACCTTAGAATTTACAGTGGGATATCTTTAAACATTGTTCATCAGATGAACCTGCTGACTTTAATTTTGCTATTTTATCTTATTCACAGATTGTCAATGCCTTCAGTCATGTTGCAGACTTTTTAGCTGATGTAGGGAAAGGAGTTCTTGAGATCGGAAAGAGTCTTGTCAAGCTAGCACAAAACATACTCGATACCATTGGCAAAATTGTTGAGTTTGGACTACGAATTGTAGCTGAAGTTGCAAATATTGCACTGACAAAACTTCTTGAAATAAGAAAACTTAATTTATTTGGTTCATTTAGCCCAGATTTAACAGCTTGTATGGGAATCGACTGTGATGTTACCCTCCTGGGCATAAAGATTGAATTTAAGGGAACTATCTGCGTCAACCTGAACTTTGATGACAACTTATCAAATACTATAGCCTCAAAGAAGTATCCCGAAATTAATAAAATGTACGATGAGTTAGACGAAAATGAAGCAAAATATGAAGAAGTTGATGAAAGTGAAAAAAAACTTCAAAAAGAAGTTGACCAAGGGGACAAAGAAGTAAACGATAACTTGGAAAAAGCTGAACAAAGAAGTCACATTCCTCATCTTCATGAAACAATGGTTCCGGGAGGACATGATCCATTTCCAGACTATGTCATGAAGAGGAGCGACATTTTAGACATATTTTACGAACAAGCACCTTGGATATTAGCTGATCAAGTAAATCCAAGAGATCTTCCAACACAGCCAACAGAAAGCAAAGAAAGGATAACAAAGAAAAGATCATTTATTGGTATGAATCGTCGAGTAATGTTTTGATAGCTCATCATTTACCTGCTTTTGCTAATTATTACAATCTCTTAGTAATTCAAATTTACATTGTCTTCTTTTAGTTCGTTTTAACTTTCAGGACTGCTGCCGTATGAGAACTGCAGAAGTATGTTACACACTTTTTCTGAGCTTCTTTAATCCTGTGCTTCTAGTCGGAGGCAACACCTCTATTGGCATAGCCTCGCCAAGTGGGACGGTCTAGCGCAACTATTTCCCAGGTTTCTGAGTCAAAACAAAATGGATTCAATGAGTGTTTTCTTCTAGAGCTTTCTCTCTCAATCTTTTGAGTGCTTTCCATCTGCCTTTCAGCTATAGTACAGCTTCTTGGGAAGGCAGGTGTCAGGCATTCGCACGAGGTGGCCAGGCCATGTGACTTGTGCTCCCTTTAGCAGAGCGTGGATGCTTATTATATCAGTACAAGAGAGGAATTCTATATCTGGGACTTAGTCTTGCCAGATTCTCTTTGGTGGCTTTTTGGTGCAGCTCAAGTGAAAGCGTTTGAGGTTTTCAGCATTGAACTCGCAGACTGTCCATGTCTCACAGGCATACAGTAGCGTTGGCAGTATGGCTGCATTGTAGCCAGCATGATACCTCTCTCCCATACTGTATATCATAGCCGTCCGAAGGCTGAGCTTTCCTTGGTGATGCCTGTGTCAATCTCATCATCGATGCTCACATACATAGGCATCGAGGCCTCCTGTTTCAGTGGGGGGCCGAGGAAAAATATTTTCCCACAAATATTTGGGACTCAAGTTTAAGTATAGATCTACTCATATTTAGATGTAAAAGGATAAAGCAAAAACACAGAAATTAAACTGAATTAATACTTTAACTATACATAGGTCATTCTCTAAAAATCTCAACCAAGACTACCATTTGTCTAAAAAAGGTTCCTTAAAGTGATTTTCTAATTACTTCTTTTAGCATCTATATTTGATTTACATTATCAACCTTTTTTGCAAGGCATGCGTGAATGCAAATGAGCTGTAACTTTTGTGGTTAATTCGTGGAATCAAATTTTTTCAACTTTCAGCAGCATTAAATATCTAAGCCTACTTTAATAGCCATTGATAAGTTCTCTCCAATTAACTCTGCTTTTGATGTAGTCAGTCTAGCGAGGGCTCCTTGAGACCATAACAAATTAGATTGGACCAATAGTATTCATGCCTGAACCATTCTACATCGATTGCTTTGTCATTTTCGTCAATGTATCGACTGGTAACTTCTATTCAGTATAACAGATCTCTTGATTAAGCAATGCAAAAACTGTGGGAATTGGCCTATGTCTCAAAATGTTAGCCTATACATGAGACCACTGTTGAAAATGCAACATAAAATTTTTCGCGCTTATACTTTTCCCCTACTCTAACAAAGGTTACTTTGGTTGAACAACTATCATCTGCCATTGTCTCCTGAAGCATGCTTCCTTTGTTAGGGAAATCTTACTTCTCTATGCAAAATTATGTTGTAATCTTCAGAACTTGAAAGTGTTGCAAAATACTCTCAATTTTGTCTGTGCTGTGTCACCCAGCCAAACAGCTGTGAGGACGTCGATTCTTTTAGACTGCAAATAAGATTATGCTTTATCTTGTATTTTTAAAAAATGGCAAAAGACGTGCGTGGTCAGTCAATTTGGAATGAAGAAAGCTTATCTACTAGTCTTTTGGCATTGATGACAATTTTGTTTCTATCAACTGCTAGCAGTCATTCGGTGTGTCAATACAGCAATCAAGTAATTTGAAATCTTTTGCAAAGAGAATTTTTTCAACAGACTTTTGATGTGACTACCATCTTGTTGTTGTGTCTACCCACAGTTCTGCATAAAGTTGACCCCTTTTTACTGCTCGTCAAATACATAACTTCGATTCTTTTTATTGACAAATAAGCTGTTGCTAGAATGTCAAACAATGATTTTGCCATTGTAGACAAATGACAGGCCTCTATAATGATGTGGCTACAATCGTGATCAAATAGCCAAATGAAGAGGCATCTTCTTTTAAATCAATGACTTTTACTTCTCTCTAACTACAGGCTCTCCATCATTAACTTGTCCTACTGCACTGCCCTTTTTCCTTCTTCATAAATCCCTTTCGGCGATTTTGTCAATCCATATGCTAAAGCATCTTGTACCCTTTGGACTGAAACTAGCTGTTCACAGAGTTCAACTACCCAGAGAACAATATAACATGTAATGAAAGAGAGCCAGTCAGAAGGAGTAGAATCTCTTCTGGCGATCTTTCAGCTTGCTTAATATTATAAATGATCTTTAACAGGTGTCTTACAATGAAATTAATAAGCTTAAGAGAAGTGCAGTTGACATAGACGGAATGGAGTAAAAAGTGAGGGAGAATTCATTTCAAAAACTTCGCTAGAGATGGTGATGTTGCACATTTTCCGATAAATCTGAAAAATCCGACAAACCTCTCAACAAGGAAACACTGGCACCCTGACCCCCCGGTCACGACATCTCTGCTTACAGATCTACACGATTTGCTGCCGAGGTACACGAGCTATTTAACCGCTTTCTTGTTTTCTCTTTTGACTGTGATTTCTGGTTCCACGTACTGCCTCTGTGGCTCTGGTTGGTACAGGACCTCTGTCTTCGTAGTGCTAATAGGCAGTCATAAGTTATTGCGGGCAGCAAAAAGCAGTTTATGCTCTCCTGCCTTTTGGCCTCTGTGGTAGCATTGAGTGTGCAACCGTCTTCCAAGGGAAGGTCGTGCACTGATTCTTCCTTTACCTTGATCCTGCCTAAAGCCTCCGACCCTACCATCTGTCCTGAACTTAATCTTCATATCCTAACGTTCATCCATAGCTTTAACTCGGTCAGTTAACTAGGCTATTTATAACTGACATATCATTGTTTCATATTTCTCAGCCATTGCCACTCTGACTATCAAGTCAATGCTGTACGGTTATACAATGCTATGCTATGTAGTCAAAAAGCAATGCCTTTTCAAGTTAAAGAAGAAAACAAAAGTGTATAAATCAATCGACACAGCAACCTAGAAATACCAGAAGAATTAAAAGGATGTTAAACTTTGGTTAATCAAGTTTAGAAATGGGAAAACTTTCTACAAGTGTTTGAGCGCTTTTGTTGTACAGATTTACAGCGGACTGTCACTAAAATAGGGACTCTCTGTCCAGATGTAGAGTCCCTATAATCTTTTGGCGATCCTTAATAATCTTTAATAATCTTTCATAGTCATTTAATAATCTTGTAAGAATCTTTCAATAATATTTAATAATCTTTGAATAATCTTTGTCGCAAAAATTTATCATAGTTCATAAAGGTGGGCTCATACTGCAAAGTTAGAGAAATGGCTTTACTGCACAGACATTCGGTCAACCACTGACAAAAGAAAGAAGTAAAGAATAATTCAACCTATTTATGTTTACCATTTTTCAATTCTTATGTGTTATCTTTTGACATTTCCTAAGGAGCTGATAAATTTGGTAGAACAGCATCAGATGAGAAGTCATACAACTGACTGGGGTTCAAAACATCCATAGTCAGAATCATAACTTCTGTTTACGAGACTAACCTGTCTTTTAAATGGCTCATGTGCAAGTCTACAACTCCGTCAAATCAACGAAGTGTTTGTAGGTAGTATAAAGTAATGTTATCTCTGTTCTCCTTTGATGCAATATATGCTCACCAAGGCCAAGTTTGAACATCCTATCATTGCCGAGTGGAATCCAATTGAATTTCGTTCAGCAATTTCGAGAATCAATGCGGAAGTCGAGTCAAGTACCTTATTTTAGTTGTATTCAATTGATTGTTAGTCGTTTTCTGGAGAAATTTAATTCGAAACGGCAATAATTCAATGTTTAAACTGGGCCTAACATACAAAATGAAAACCGTGATGCTCACAGTCTATTGAAGAAATATCTAGACTTGGGGGAATACTTAAACAAAGGCTGTTAAGGAAAACTTTGCAACTGTGCAACAGCCTCGAGCTAGAACCCTTCATCTTTTTTGGTAGTCTACAGTAGCTGCTTGTAGTACTATTTTTGTTTCTAACAGATGGTGAGAAATCATCTGAATCGTGCGCACAACTTCGTCATGCGGTTGAACGATATGAAGAGCTTGTGAACGGACTTCACCAAACTCACCAAGAGTTAAAACGCCAAAAGGTCATGATGAAGGCTTATGATGATGCATTTTCAAGAGGAATTGACACCGTGAAAAAAGATATTCTAAACATAGGTAATACAAATTTAGAGTATTGGATGCCCTAAGTTATTTCAAGCTACTGCTTGTAATCATGTAATATATGAAGTGATTTGTCGATTAAGGCGAGCATTTGGAGTGAGTATTTGGACAATGAGTAAGTGCTCGAATACGATTTAAGAATTTAGAATTTAAAATATCTTTAATATGTACATAAAGCAAGCTTTGTAGAGTATATATATATATATTCGCCTCACAATTACGTTCTTTAAACACAATCTCGATAGTCACTCTGGTTTTAAATAAGTTCATGGCAAAATAAATTGCAAAATGAAAATAATAGATTCTAGGCTATAGCTTCCGTCCACGGCTGGCAGTAAAACGTTCTAAAAATTCACAAAACTACTGAAATTACATATCATGGCGAGAAAGGTGCCTGCAGGAGACATGTATGAACTGCAATACAATGTTAGATACGGTGTATAGTGATAGTGGTCCAGGAGCAAGTAACGACGTTTCTACTTTATTAGCAAATACAAGTTATAACTTTCAACCTACTTTGCCCAAATTACGATATCTTTCAAGCTAAGTTAGCGAAACAGAATCCTAAGTCCAATGTTGGATTGATGTTTCCTTGATATCAAAATGTTTAAAAATCTATTGTTTGTTTAACCAATTAGGCCACGAGAAGGCCCTTCGAGAGCCAGTTCGGATCCTGGAGCTGTAAACAATACGGGCCCTTCCAGGTTTCAAACTTCTAAGAGCTAGACCAAGTTAAACTTGAATTTTTGCAGCTCCTGAAATAAAGTTGTAGACGTTGCATAGATAATAGGAATATAAAGCTAAAATATGACTGAAAAGGTACAAGGTTGATAAACAATAGTATCAAACACCAAAACAAAATGAACTTAACGAACAAACAATTCAGAAATGAAGCGTCTTGATTAAAAACTTCTAGCATTAGCCATGCTTTTCAGGGGTTTTTGGCAAAACCCAATCCCTCAAAGTTTACCCCAGTTATCTCCCTTGCCGGTGCTACTGGCTACAAGTACGATTAAGTTTTGCATATAAAATATCCACTTATTTTTAGAAAAGCGTTTCAATATAACCGAGGAGGAGAGAGAAGATTTGAATTTTTGGCACGATACACTCAAAGAAGGTAATGTTTTCAATTTTATTTAAGAATAATTCTTTCAAATGCAGAAAATGTAGCAATTGTGTAATTTTATTTAATATTTTATTGCATTTTATTTTCTTTGTTACTACATTCATCAACGAAATTTGTCACTTGAGCACATGTTAATTTCCTGATCAATTTCATAGCCATTGATTAATGCATTTGAAATTATCTTTGGGCTACATCTGTTCATATAGATTTTTCAAATATTGATTTGGAGAATATTTCCTGTAAGCCTTTTGTATGTTATATGCTTTAAAGCAGCATTGCACCATATAAATGTCTTGGAAATTTTAGAGAAATTTTGGTTCTGTTTACTATGTTACCAGACCAATGTAACGTAAACAGTTATTCATTCCAGGTCATGACAAGTGGAGAATGAAGGCTAATAATGTTCTTCGACATCAAAGAAGAAACGCTATACCTGTTTTTAAGGATCAAGCAGATTTCATTTTCAAGAAAGTAGTTAACAAAGACTTGGCTAGCTACCTGGACCACATTGATCTTCAAGCTACAGAAGCGTACAAAAGATCTACTTTACCAACAATTAGAGAGGATACGCATGAGGAACTGCAAAATATCAGAAAGGTAAGTAAAAGGGAAACATCATTTAACTTAAATTTTAAAGTCCTCTCCTAACGAACATCATACCATCATGACATCCATGCACATATCGAATGACTAGCCACTCGATGTCATTGACGTTGCGAGCAGTCTTGATTCTTAGTTTTGTACACAGGCACATTTACATTGACAATAGGGAGTGAGAGTGTCTTGCTAATGATATACTTGTAACCATTTTAAAAAAATGCTTAGCACGCTTTTGTTCTTCTTTACTTGGTAGATATATCTAATACTTAGTATGTTTTAACTCAGTCAATGTAATATTGCTTACCATTAATATACTTATCATAAATTCTTGCGAGTTTCAGTTCATAATTTAGCTCTTATCAGCTCTTTTAAGTTCTAATAGTAAATTTGTATGGTTGATTGAAGTCGAGACTTACTGTTGCCATAGAAATTTAAGAACCAGCATAAAAAGGAAATCTCTTATAGTATTCTTTCTGAACTTGCATGGAAAGCAAATCAAACAGGCAATAATCAAGCTATCGTATGTCGATAAGTATACAGTTTTTAATTGAAACATGTTTCATTTTCATTGACTACCATTCATCATCCTCTTAATGAGGAACAATAACTATTCATATTGAAACATCTCGCATTGCTGTCTACAGATTCTATATGTCTGGTCGTCAGTCTACTACAAATGAAATTTAGGACATTTTTTTGCTCACAAGTCCTGACACCTCTCATAAATAGTTGAAAACAAAACAAAGAAGATCAATAATACTATGCCATAAACAGTACAACTCTAGCAGGGTGGAGTCGACTTCGTTTCAGTGACAATAATGCACGAGAAAAGACCCTACTGATCGTTTGCAATCTTATCTGATGCCTCCAAAATGATGTTCCTAACTCTTTCTGACAGATTAGATTGCATTTTCAAGATAGTGACCATCCCTAACCTTGCAACAGTATGGAAGGGACTCCAACAGCATATATAGATTTTTTTACAGTTATTTTCCTTTGTGGACAAAACTTGCGTGAATAGGACATTATGTATAACACCTATGTTTTGACTGTACATGTAATTATTTTCATCCATTTCTGTTTTGCCTAGAGTTTTAAAGAAATCATGAACGGTAATGACGGCGCATCAGGATGGTTAAAGGAGAAGATTAAGGGATTGCAAAATAGCATTTTTACAGTCAAGAGCCTTCTAGTACGCTGTCGAGACAGAAAGTAATCAATCTTTCCTCAAGAAGGAATTTGAGTCCAAGCTTTTTCTATCAGCAGACACTTTGACCTGTTAACTCATATGCAATAGTTGTAGTTACAAGTTACTGATGAGATATTTAAAAATGTATCAAGACAAATATACTTTGACCAAGAAAGACTTTTAATCTATTCGTCTAACCTGACCAAGAGCATAGAATCAACTCCTTTTTCTCTTTTAGCTAATCTCAAGATTCCTATACCTAATAGCTTTACAAAATCGGCAATGTAAGTCAAAAAATACTTTTTTACAAATGTAAATTCGTGAAATAACATATTATCCTATACGCAATCTCATCGTATTTTCTCTGATGATTTACTTTGAATTTGTTTGACATTATGATTGATTACATTATTGTAGTTGATGACACTATGGAAATTAATTGATTGCCAAAAAGGCATGCTTTGCATTAAATGCCTACAGCATATTAATTATTGCTGCTTAGTCATTCAGTCATATTGTTAATTAGTTGTGGGTTAAATGGTTTTAACAAGTATGGATAATTTAATACAGAGGCAAAGAAATGAATCTGCAAAATTTCTTGCTTGCAAATTTACCCATATGTTAGATATCCAAAAGGGAGTAAATAGGTTATGATACATTTCTTCGTAATCAAGTTAAAAACATTTTTACAACCTTATTTGGTTGTATTGCTTTCTAGACTCACACATGTTTGAGCAAAGTATCATTTAAAAAGTTGCACAAACCTTTTGCTGATGAACAAAATTCATACTCATAAACTCAGCTATTCGACACGAATAACTATAATGATAACTTGAATTCCACTTTGAGAACATTTTCACATTATGTACTTAGAGAGATATTTTGACCACTGTTCCTCACCAATTCCCAAACGAAAAAACCCCAGTAATTAAAAGCATCAAAGACATTGTAAGTGGTAGGTGAAAAACACATGAAGAGAATGTTTCAAAAAAAGACAGCGGAGGAATAAATTCCTAGAAACAATTAACAGGGTATTCAGGCGTCGGCAGTCAGATTTACTCACCTTTTCCCAATATAGAGACCCTAGTCAAGGAACTTTGTTATTTTCGAGTAGGCCTTCATTGATTATGATACTAAAACTTATATATAACCAAAGGCTTGAGTTAGATTACGTGAAATGTAGTTTCTTTAGACGAGGCAAACAATCAGCAATATTTTGAAGATTCAACGATACAATAACTAACGTTTCTGCACTATTAGAAAGCTTATTTTGTGCATGAAGCAATTACGCAGCAGTATTTTGAATATGGTTCGATATCCTAAGCAAGGATCCTGCAGCATGGACTTATTAAGTTTCTACAGTAGGGGAAGTAAACATGTAAGCATATTCTGAAGATTCAAAGATACAAGTTATAATCGTCTGTTATTATGTACCTTTTACTGTACCGAAAGCAACGATGCGTCAGTGTTATTAAGCTTCTATGCACATGAGGGAAAGACGCTGCAGTATAGGCCTACTGATGAGCAGTACAGTTATCCTGGAGTATGAAGAAGTGTTTATGATATGCTAAGCTACAATGTTATAGCCCTACGAAAGCCATATGGTGTATAAATAGTCTTGCAGCGGTACGAAATTGAAAATTTTATATGTTTGATTGCTTTACTGTGCAAGCATGTCTGAGAGAAAATTGTTGTGGTGCGAATAGACAACAAAATAAGTCGTCAGAATCGTATTTTACCCACAATGCATATTGCATCATGTTGATGGTCAGCTCAGAAATATGGAACGGTTTTCTAGCTTAACTTATAGAAATTATTTCTATGGCTTAACTGCAGTGATCGTTAACCAACGTCAGAGTGCTCTGAAACGTTATGCAGCTTAATACAAAGTTTTGACCTACAAATTTTAAACATATATGTAGATACAGACCGCTGCTGTACTGAGTCATCGCAAGAGTCAAATTATAATTTCAAAGGTCATCCTGCCAGCAATTCTTTATTGTCAGCTAAGTAACTGAAATTCGTCTAAGTTCAGATAAAACCGGTTTGTGTCTTAGTTTCAGTACGTCCTTCTGATATTTGATCAAAATTACAAAGCCTCGTAGGCGGAGCCAGAAACCATGTCAGTGAAAGTACCTGTTTGAATTTGAGACAGCCTGAACAGCGTGAAATAGTTGAAATGTGATATTCCAGACAAAAGAACTCTTCATGCGTGACAAAAAATATCCTAATGCTCTGCGACGAGCGAGACAGGACCTTGACACGTCTATCTTACATCGAAGCATGTCATTGTCAACAGTTTCTTCAACTAAGCTATCAAAACTCGAGAGCTGTAAATCCAAATCAGTTATTATATCTGTGTGCTAAGCGTTAACGGCTTAGAAGACTTCAGCAGCTGAACTCATAAACAGAGATTTTGCACAAGCCTTATGAATGCTTTTTAACGGATATGCAGAACGCTTGCTACTTGTTAATCAGTCTTAGTGACATGGCATTTCATTCGAACGTTCTCCAGATATAGGATTAAACAACATGAAAAAGATCTCAGCTAAAAGGGAACAGGACCGAGAAATATAACCACATTCTTCGATTGAGCGTCTGCTTGACGATTAGAGCAGCGAGGTGTTGCTTTGCAAATTTATTTCAAGTCAATGTGTAGTTTACAATCGAGTTAGCATCGATGCCACGCTTGTTTGATTGAACATAAACATTTCGATTACTGTTGTAATACGGTAAGGACAAGACTAGGTTGGTTATTGATGCAACATGAAGAATTTTCGTTGAAATGCACACTTCGATTAAGCGATTATCGAATTCAGCAAATTTTATGCAAAACTGAGGAAAGGCCTTGGTAGTACTACAAACGGCACAGGGAGCTTTACCGTACAGGGAGTTAGTAACGGCACAGGGAGCAAGT
>JANTCA010001167.1:0-12185 GCA_024741275.1 Chironex yamaguchii
GTACTGGTTTTGTTGTTTTAATGTAGACAGATTCCAGTACACTTAGATGAAAGGACGATCTAGCTGTGCCAATTATTACTAGGAAGACATTATTATACCAAATCAATCGTAGAGATTACAGTCTAGTCTTTATTTTTATATTGTTCATTTTTATTAAGAAAATGGTCTTTAAAAGAAATTTTTAAAAATTTTAACTGGCATGTTTCAGACGATTTTATATGCCCGCCCCGCTTTTAAAAGCCCCCGTCGAATAAGGCCCCATTCAAAAATATCAAAAATATATAAACCCCCAGGGAACTAAGTCGATTTTATTCGACCATGATTTACGGTACCTGACAAAATGAAACAGCTTCACCTGTTGTTATTTTCCATTTACTTTATAAAATTGAAGATTGGATCCAAAGCGTAAATCCTGGATAACAAAATGAATTGAAATCTTATCCTGTGGTTGACAAATTTATATTCAATATCATCTTGTATTGTTGCTATTATGATTGCGGCTGCATTGTGATAGAAACATGGTCTTAAGTTGCCACAAAGTTAATGTTCTCTGCAATAAGATACCTTGCAGCACTGCAGTTATTTGATGATATGGGACATTACCGTGAATCACAGTGAACCACGGACAGTTAAAAGTATTGCACAGTATAAAGACCGCAAAGCACAATAAATGAATTATACCTGTTATCTATGATTATATGGAAGAAACAGTGCTCACAAGAGCTTTATAATCAGCGAGTGGCCCATTCGTTTGACGAGATGTTACCAAAATATTTAAGTTTACCATTGCCCCTTTCCGTAAGCGCCCATATTTGTTGCGTGCATTCTGCAATTTTGGTAATTGGGTTAAACCGTTGATTAAATACCTTTAGAAATGCAAGTAGTTCTATAAGCATCATGGGAATTAATTGCAGCCTCTCAGTTATGATTCTTCCTTTACATGAGCCAAAAAAACCCTATTTTCGCGAGTGGTGTTTGTATGCTATGCTTGGACTGACCGGATCACATAGTTTCAAATATACTATTCAGTTCCTTTTGTGACTTCTGCTCGCTATTACCCGAAGTCGGCGATTACGAAGCGAATTGACTATAACAGGAAGGTCACAGTAAAAGACAGGACGATTTAAGCATTGCGATGAAGATAGAGGCCCTAAAAGGCAGTTGACCTCATTAGCAATACGTTCCCTTCTGCGCGCTGTCTGTTCCACAATAGCCTGACTCTGAACCGTTGTCAAATACCATCTTGTGTTCTAACTTCTCAAAATAAGAAACATGGCATTAACACGCACTAGCACGCATTATCCAGCCGCAGAGCGACCGTGTTTGCTATCATGTCATAGTAGATACAAGAAAGACACGTGACGAAACGTAAATCTAATATCTATTTCATGACGACAATAAAGCGGATAGTGAATGTTTACGATACAATAACTCGAGCTAAACTGCGAACAGGGAACCTCCACAAGTTAAATCACAACTACTCGGTCATACAAATTACTCTTCAGTGTCCACCAACGAGAAAGGAGTCACAGTGTTTACAAATTTCTCAAACATACCGATTCTGTAAACAATAACGAATATGAACGTAAGAATGAATGCTTAACTCTATTTGGACGGAAGTAGAATGAACAAAAGATGTGAAAAAGTATCTTGTTAGCCATGTTGAATTTAGAGCAACGCCTTTAACGAGATGACCAAGAGCAGTGTGTACAGTGTCAACACAAGTGGCTGTAAAGCCACAGCCGAAGAAGCAAAATACTTTTCGACAACCTTGAAATTGTCACTGATCGAGAAATTACCGAAGTCCAGTCTCATGCAATCGTAAGGTGTCTTTGATTGTTGATATTTGAACGAAGAGCCCCACATGCCCTCACAGAGACCTTTACCATTTGTGTACACTGCCGAGAACTTTCGACAGGTTTCCTTACAACGGTTTTCACCAGTGGAAGACGTGTTGAATCCTGTAATCCAGTTTGCAGCACATGTTAGATCGTCTTTACAGGCTTCAAACCACTTGTCACAAAACGTGGAACAAACAGGGGCACCAGTAAACGATCCTTTATACTGTCCTTTCCAATATCCAACATTTGGGGAACATTGATAGAAGCATTCAACATTAATCATGTACTTTTCGCATTCTCGACTCAACTTCTTTTGTCCACATTGTACCCACGAAAAATTTCCGATTTTCAAAATTGGCGATCCAGATAACTGTCCCGTGAAAGCAGCAGTGCAGCAACTACTGTTTTTGAACATGTGACAAGCCTTGTAATTCGGACCTTCGGGGCCGGGCTTTGATTTGTGGTAAATTCCAGTTAAACAAATTGGGTCACTTAAGCCATTGGCCACTTCTTGTACTACTCCTACAACAATTAAAATGAGGAGAACTCGGGTTTCTAATTCCACCATCTTGTACGTTTGGACGTTGCTTCTTATGTCACTTAATGGTGTTTGAAACAGGCTACCAGACATAGACTCAGTCACAGTCTGGTGGTACGCTCGAAATCTTTTTGTCGTTGAAAAAAGCAGATGTTCATAATAGCTATTGTACACTAACAATACATTTCTTTAAGGTCCAAAGGGCAAGCATTACGCATGGCAGGTTAAGTATAATTGAAAATTTTGGACATTCTTCTGCGAGTTGTAGTATATTTAAGGGCAACGTTGCCGAAATTCTGGTATTTTGGAACACATTTGTAGGGTGGGAGGATGTGTGTAAGGGCGTATACTTCTGACCATTCAATATTAGGTGAGGTGCAAACATGATACACGAAAGAAGTGTGCTGTAACTACGTATGCAATATCATATTTCTATCACGTTGTGAGAAATTCAGAAGTTATCAATGTAATAAAAAAGAAATAATACACTTCGGGTTCGAGTCTGGATAAAGGCTCTCTTTCGTTTCATTGATTGACTATTGTACATTATATCTTCAGTTGACTGCATGATTGTCGATTGTCGATGAAGAGAACAGTACTTCACAAGTGCTGTGCCGTTACATTAAACCTTGTAATCGGACACGGAGTTCGGTGCATGCACAAATACATTACAGTACCTCATAACAAAACGAGATAGCTTAATCTGTTGCAACATATTCAACGTACATGATAGAACTTAAGACTGAGTCCAAACATCTATTTCTTTTTAAGAAAACGAATCCTGTGTTTGATTTAAATGTATTTAATATTCTCTTGTTATGACTGTGGCTGAATTATGACAGAAACATGGTCTAAACTTGTCCCAAACGTGAATGTACAAAGACTTTGAATGTTCGTAAACAATGGCGTATTGGCCAGTCGTTATTAACTAGGAGAATGGGTACATCTAAGCTAAAGTCTATGGCTACACCATTCATAGGTAGGGCATGCACGACATTCAAAGGAAATTTCCTTTTATTAAAATGCGATTATTGAAAGTGTAGTATTGATTAAAGTGCAAGGTATTGAACTAGTTAATAACAAAACTTAAAACTTGTATACTCAAGTTCTCTATGTTGACAAAGAGACCATTCCATCTTTAAATTAATGAGTTCATATTTTATCTTAGTAAATTGACTCTAGATAACTCAAAGATTAGGCTTTTCAATGCCTGACGTCTACGTTTGTTGACTTAAACAGGAACAGATTTCAAGTGTTGGTTTGACATCACAGTTAGTTTTACTTGTCTGGAACAAACTAAGCGGTAATTATCCTCCTATCAATGGCAGAGCGGTAAACAGCTGCTGTCTTGTAAAACGGAGGAATACTTTCAGGATAGGGGACATTAAAACATCACCCAAATTTCTCTTTGCTCTCGTAAAAGAATTGATTAAAATGAATACATTGTGAGATTCATGGTGTAATTCTGTCTATGTTCGATGTTTCTGATACAAAATGGACTGTTAAAGAATCACAGACAGACGCTTTAAAGGTTCTTACCAAACTGAAGTACGGTGACTCGCCGAGTCGGCTCTTGGGATGTGTTCTTCATCTATTTTCCGTAACTCTGATAACGAATATAAAGTATTTTTATATGTCTTTTGGTACTTCCTTTGTTCTTTGATCGTGTGTTAATGATTTGAAATTTTATCATGGTACTATTATGCTGTTATATTCTTCAGAAATCACTGGCTTCATTATCTAGCACTTGTAGAAAACTTGTTTACAAATCGAGTGTGGAATAGGCCAGTTTTGGTTAAAGTTTACTTCTCAACCAATTAGTTTTGTTGAAAATTGAAGGTTTTTCGCTAGGGAATGATAGAACGTGTTTTACCGCAAGCTAACGGCTAAGCAAATCAAAAGCAACTTAAAGTCTGAAATCTCGAATATTTAAACAACTTTGAGGGCTGGACATGATTCAAGGTACTTAATAAGGGGTGTTGTTATTAGCATATGATCTTTCATAAGAATTAAGAGCACAGAGTAATACATTGTATTTGACTAGTTACCGTAATTTTATCTTGGTAAGCACCTACAGCGACTGAAATGCAGAATGTTAACGATAAGTTATATATCTCAAATTAACCTATTTGTATTTGGCACATGAAATTTTAATGTAAAAATCTACCGATTACCATAAAATATTCCTGATATAGAACCTTCAGTCTAACTCCTGAAATGATACTAATACAATAAAGATCTTTCAACGTTTTCAAGTTGTTGCAGTTAATTCGACGAAAATTTCTTTGCCGATTGTTTAGCAATAATGTCTTTACCACATTTTTTCAGTTTAACTAGCAATTATCATATTTACATGTGTTTAGCTGTTACAAATGATCTATAGCATTGTAATGGTTGATACATTTGCATGAATTGTTATCGATGTTGATGATCTTGACCATCAGTTACATCTTATGAGCAGTTAATTTTCGTAAACATTACAACGCATAAATTTATACCAAAACCGCTTTCATAAAACCGGAGGGAGAGAATGGATTTCATACGTTGACAGAAACGCATCGATAGGTAATAACAAACACCACAAGGAACCAAATTGCAAGCTACTACGTGCTTAATTTTGCTCTGTACAATGGTCTGTTCATCGTCAAGATGTCTCTGAATCAATGAAATTCACGTTGACATGAAAGAGGGTAAGATTCCTGTCGTCTTTAAGCTTACGGTAACTGACAGATTTGTTTGACATGACGTAAAACTTTTGTTCATTACCAATGTAGATTATTTTCTCTTGATTGCAACCTTGACATACTAGATAATAAACTTCCCCTCAATTCATTGTCAAAAAATGGTTTCATAATCAAACCAGTCATGAGTAACAGCATGCTCTCTGCACACACACAATCCGTGTCTAGACATAGTTTAGTTTGGTTCCCAGTTACGTTGCTCTTTTATTCTGTGGTTGATGTGCCTCACAACAAGAAGATCAATGGTTTGAAGCACTAAGAAATAGAAGTCGAGCAATTAAATTGCTTAACCACAGTATTAACCTAACAAGTCACTGGAATATTAAAAACACCGGGAAAAAGACTTAGTGCCGAAAAAACGATTAGCTTTGAACGAACACTTCTGAGAAGAAATGAGTATATCAAGTCATTCAGGACCAATAATGGAAAGCTGTATTGTTGTTGTTGTTGCTGATGACCATTGATGTTGATGATTGAGATAACAATTATTGTTATAAATTTCATAATAAGATGATAATAATTCTTGCAAATTTTATATCTCTAATGTTGATTTAGTTGTTGTTGGCAATGGTAATAGAAAAGAAGATGATAATGATGATGATTATGATTATAACAATCCAGATCGGACCAACCTACGGCATACCAGTATTAAATACAGCATGTACAGGCTGCCTTTACTTTTTGACCATGAGTTAATTTTTTGTGTACACATTATCTCATCTTCGAAGTATTCATCAACAAAAAAATTATCATGGATGCAACAGCAGTGCACTGACTAGGACTTGTGAGTTGTGTTTAAAATCACCTCTATCCTCAATCCTTATAGAACGGACCACACACAAAACAGTGGTAAGTTAAGGAATAAGCCAGGTACTTACTCAAAAAATTACTACGATCGCAATTTATAATGAATGAAATCTTCACGAGTTGACCTGTAGACGTTTCTTTGACTTTAGTCCCTTTCATTGGATATATATGGAATTCCTTTTCATCTTCCGGAAAAGAAATATTCCCTATTACACGTTTTTACGCTATGTAGGAAATGGTCAAAGTGAATAAAGAAATTCCATACTGATTTAGCATAGCTTCATTTAAATACGCTTGGATGGATGAAGAAATTACATTGAGATGGCTGCAAAAGGTAGTAGAGGAATGGTCATTTAATAGAGGCTGGTATTTGTTTGGACTTTGACAAGCCTCCCTTAATTATTTGATGAAAACCATTGTTAAAATTCCATTTTTGATGTAGTCTTTTGTAAAAATACTTTCCGTGATGTACGCATGTAGTAAGCTAAATTTAGTTGATAAATGTCAAATTGTAATGTGTTTTAAGTAGAAAGAATGAGTACTGCTGGACATCAGGAGTTTCCTGTTTATGAAACTCAAGTAACCGAATTTTTCTCCCAATTTTCCATTAGGGCACGTACCTTTTTATATAAATACAGTGTTAATTGTAATAGTTCTAGTTATCTTGTTGGTCCCGTGTCGGTAGAGAAGACTCAAAAGGTAACTGAATTTTATGTACTTTTAGTATATTTGGCCTTTTGCCACATAATGATTGTTGCTTTGATATTGCCTTATATTTTATAATGTAAATAGGTATTTGATAAGAACTTGTTTGTGTCATTTCATTTTCTAGAACAAATTGAGTACAATTTTCTGTAGCTGTTTAATTGGATGCTATAGTTTGTTGTGCATAAGAATATACCATTCATGTCATCCTACTGAATGTTTTCGTTTGCATGTGAGCTCTCGAGTCTCAGTTGCGGTTTATTTAGTGAGAACTGGTGGTTCTTAGAGTAAACTCAGCATTTATTTAAATGCTATATGGGGGCAATGTAAAATCCAAAGTAACCGACTTTAAGATTGCAAATACGCATTAACCTTGCACTGTATGCATGACTTCTGCAGTGCCCAGACATTTGTTAAGACAAATATTTTAATGTAAAGTGTAGTATTGTTCTGAAAGCTGGCTGACAAATGTGAAATGTTAGTACCCAGAATCTGCTATCCTTCATCCACCTTCAAGAAAAGAGATGTTGAGTGGATTTCATCTGTAGGAGGAGGCCTTTCAAAGCAAAAGATTGTTGATACTTTAAAACATTATGTGCTCACAATATCTGTCAATGGTTTTCAGGCTAACCTAATACTTTGGTTCAAAGAAACTCATCCATGTGAGATGGGTGCTAAAAGATAAAAAGTATAGCTTGCTATCCTTGACAAGCCTACTTTTTGAGATTTTTTCGAAACTTCAGCACTTCAACATGTAATTTATGTCTCTTATCATTTGACATTGGATTCATGTATCAATATTGGCATTTGGTGGCCTTGGTGCGAAACATACTTACATGTGGATAATAATGGACTCATTTGCGCTAGAGCAAAAAACACGACAAGCCTAATTTACTATTGTTGTATCTTCAAGGTCAGTACTTGTTTGTCAGGAAGGTGTTCAATTGGTACAGTGCGAACACCAAAATTTAAAACATGACAAATGGTTAGATTTTGACTAAACCATCAAAGGTGCCGTCGTAAAGCTTTGAAGCAGAAATTGGTGTATTGGCAGGAAAACGAAGTTTGATTAGGAAACGAAGAACAAGTACAGCCACGTTAAACATATTCTAAGGAGAACACTTCAATAAAAAAGGCCATAATAATATATTAACGTTGAGAAGACACTCCATTCTTCATCATGAGAAATTGGTGTTAAAGTTAAGTTGTCCTGCTAATTATATTAACTTAAAGCAGCAATTTTTCATGTAAAAGTAGGATTAACCAGCATGAAAAAGAAAGACTTGCCATCTCAACGTTCATTATTAAATTAGAATGCCTGTGACAAATCCGAACTAACACAGGGTTTTATACTGAAATATGGGAGGTAATTGACCTGCTATAAATCTTATCTGTGAGCTAAAACCGCTCAGTACGAATCTCAGTGTTTAATAAAGTTTGTCAGCTGTGACAAAGTCTGTCGAAATGGTGTGGGACTATCAAGTTTGACAAAGTTTGTCATGTTTCTATTGCAAACAGGCTCCGATGATGGAAACTAATTATTTATTTTTTCTGCATCTCTCATTTTGAAAAGAAAAGTCACTGTCAAGTAAAATATTCCATTTATATCCCATCTCTAAAAAGACTATTCTTTGGAGATCTTAAAGTCGCCCTTGGAATTTTATACTAGAAAATTGCGTTAATTCTACCTATTTAATGATGAATTAATTTTTTTTCAATGTTTTGAAAATATCACTTTAAAGATTCTCTTAGAACCCAATATTATGACGACGAGACAGTTCCATCAAAATGGACAAAAGGGCTTATCTGTAACATCCCGAAGAAAGGAAATCTCCAGGAATTTGGAAATTGGAGAGGAGTTGCCTTGCTGCCGCTTGCCTGTAAATTCCACAGCAGGATCCTCATCAACAGGATACAGGCAGGTGTGGACTCCTCACTAAGGGAGGAGCTGGCCGGCTTTAGGACAAGGAGAGGAACCGTCAACCAGATATTCATCCTTTTGAACATACTTGGAAGGCCTATGAATGGAGTACTACACGGTACATCCACGTCTGACTCCGTTCAACAGCACAACCTATAGATCATCATGCACAAAAATGGAACAGACCACTTTCACATTCTGTTTAGAAGAGAGATTTCTTTTTCAGGACGAGGCTAACGATGATGTGTAAAGAAATTTCTTCATCGTTATTTCGTGAAAGGCAGCGAGGTTTTCCCTTGACTAAAGTATTTGATTCCTTTGCAACTATTCGGTATTATGTATTTATAAAAGTAATGGCAGAAAAATCCTTGGAGTAAAGGAAAAAGGGACATCAAAGTTGGTAGGAAGAGAGTGTGCAGCTTTTAGTTGCTTAAATACCTTATATCGCTACAATGGTACCCCCAGTGGCCTGCATTTTTTCAAGTTCCCACAAAAAATGCGGTAAAATGTGTATAGTGTAGTCTGATCAAACGATTTGATGGGTTAGGTGGATAACATATTGCTCATAATATCGTCTGTGTTCAACTGATGGAGAAGAGAAAGTTGAATTGTACATGAACCTGAACTTTGAAGATGGTTCAACTGTGTTGACAGCAGGTGAAAAGAAATTAGAGGCTGTTATCCTGTACATTCCCTGTTGTTTCCAGTTAGAATTTGAATCCTGACCTATAGTTTACTGATGGTTTGAATCTCATATTTCCTGAGTACATTCTCACTCAGACAGTGGTAATCCATCATTTCTTTAAAGTCAGGGGAGGAAGTATCATAAAAATCATTAAATGGCATCGAATCAATACCATTAATGAGTTTGACGTGTAAATCTTGAAAAGAAGAATTAAATCTGGGAATATAATTGATTGAAAAAAGTTCTGCAGACGAAGGAATACTTTCAGGAGGATCATGGAAAGCAAAACAACAACTATTCGGTGAATGAGTGACAAGATTTGCTGTCAGGTGTTTTAGATTTTTCACATCAAGTTCTTTGTCTTCTGGCAAACGAAGATCAAACAAATTTTGCCTTGGCTTAAGTGACTGGTCACTATTTTTACCAAACTTTATTTTTGTCAGGATCGTCTCATCAATTGGTAGTGCAGTTATAGCGTTGGAAGAGTAGCTTAGAGAAACATTCCATACTGATAACTTTGCAGTGCATGAAACAGGATATGTGCATTGTTGATAACCCTTTCTACTAAAGTCTTCCAATGTAAGTAAGACACCACCTACATGGGGTTGCAGTTTCCAAACCCACCTAAAACAGAATCAGCAGGGCACATGCAAGCAGCACTAGAAACATTGCCAGGAGAGTCGAGAATAATGATAACTTTAGATAAAGTGTTTTTCGTTGATGCTTTCATGCGTACATAAATCAAGGTGGAATTGTCATCCTTTACAACCAATAACTTTCAAATGAAGCCTTCGGAAAAAACTAAAATGATTTCTTGTAACCAGTGCTCTTTTAAGAAATGTGTTTGTAATTCATTGTACATAAAAGCAAATACAAATAAAGTTGGATGAAAGTAAATGGCAGTGTATCGCGTAAATTCGATAACCAAGGCAAATGACCACACATCGAAATGTATATTTCGTTGTAGGTGCACAAAGTGTTACCCTCATCCAACCTGAGCTTGCTAACCTCATTGGTCGATGCACTCTTTGTCCGACAGAAAACTGCATAGGTACAAAGGATCTGATTGGCTTTGTTACCAGAAACTTTTTCAGTATAACAAACTAAATCTTCTTAAGACCTTTGACTGTCAACGACCCTAAACCTTCCAAGCAATTAACAGATATTTCCTCTGGACTGACGAGTTGAACTGTTTCATAGCACAAAGAGAACAGATGTACTTTGAAGACGTAAATAGTAAACTCAATTGCAAAACACTGCAAACATCATCATTAGCTTTGTTTTTGAGCAAGTGCCTCTCTCTTGCATTGGAATGTGAAAGGAGCTTATTTCCTGGAAGTTGATCAAGATGGACAAGACCTTGTATAAGGACTTACAGTGCACTGTTGTAGACGAGAATGAAACGACTAAATGGTTTCCAGTGATGACTGGAGTAAAACAAGGATGCTGCATGTCTGGATTCCCGTACCTAGTGGTAATCGACTGGGTGACGAGAAGAACAATGCAAAGTGCAAGGACTGGAATCCGACGGGACTTCACCTCCACGCTATAGGACTTTAATTTTGCTGATGACATCGCCATACTATCATCGACCATGAATCACCTTCAGGAGAAAACTACAAGATTAGGAAACAATGGAATCAAAGTAGGACTTAAGCTAAATGGAACGAAATGCAAGGTGTCGAAGGTAAACAGGAATAGTGAAACAAAAACTGAAGGTTTGGCAGAATGAGGTTGAGAAGGTGTAAAACTTCTATTACCTAGATGCAAACGTGTTCAAGGGGAGTAAAGGCATTGAAGCTGTCAAGAGAAGGATAGCACTCGCAAATGCAGAGATGAAACGACAAAAGGAAAGAAACAAACATCAGCAGGAACACGAAAGATGCACTTTTCAAGAGTTTAGTACCTTCAATACTGCTGCGTGGATGTGAAATATTGAAAATGACCAAAAGGAAGGAAAGCAAGCTAGATGACCTCAAGATAAGGTGCCTGGGTGGAAAAATGGGTGGAAAAAACTGGCACTAATTTGCTAGCAACAGTTTACCGAAAAGCTAATTTTACTGGTCAGTACATTCTCAGGGATTCTTTTTGTCCAAAAAGAGGAAATCGACCTCATCAGAACACTTGCCCATAGAGCACTTTATATCTGTTGAAAATCTAAATTAACTTCGGAACTAAGGAAAATAAAATCTATTCTCATTGAAAACAGGTATCTAGAGGATATTGTCTCTAGAATGAATTCTTCGAGAAAAGATCACTGATTTTGAAACCGAGAAGTCTTTTGGGCCTCAAAAATGTCCTGTATACCTAAAACTTCCTTGGCTAGGCAATTTTTCTATTAAAAAACACAGATTAAAAAAGCTGTATTTGAGTGTTTCTCTACTGTCAATCCAAGAATTGTTTTCACGACTAGGAAGATCTTGCCATCCATTCACAAGGATTGTGTACCTACACACACAAAAGCTTAGTAGTATATGAATTTTTGTGCCGATGTGAAGCTCGGTATGTAGGTCGCATTTCTCAAAGATTTGGTGACAGGATCAAACCACACGTTCCAGCCACTGTACACCAAGCATCAATTCCTCCTAGAGAACAGCCATCTTGCGCTTGCAAAGCCAGAACGACTGCCAAAACATGCGATTCTGCCAACATTTACTAGAAAATTCAGAATGCGTTAAAATGTACAAGGACGAGAATTTTCGGATAATTGGCACAGCTAGATCGTCCTTTCATCTTAGTGTATTGGAGTCTGCCGACATTAAAACAAGAAAACCAGTACTCTGTAGGCTGAAAGAGTTCGTTTTTTCCCTTGGACTTTTCCAACAATGTTTTGTTTCTTTATTTTCTCCTTCTTTGCTTCCTTTTTTGTGTATGATTGGCTAGTTTTGCTACATGTTTCGTATAAATAGGTTGCCATATACATATACTTTCCTTTCTGACGTTTCAT
>JANTCA010001168.1:0-12184 GCA_024741275.1 Chironex yamaguchii
AACATTTTCTTTTTGAATCTAGTGTCTCGATCTTCCATTCATACGTTTCTACCTTTTTAGTATCACTTCCTGTTGTTCATACGTCTTGCTTCCAGAGTTATTGATTGTTCTAGTTTTGCCAATGTTTGCTCCTTGTCTTTATTTCCTTTATTTTTGCCTGTTCTATTTCTTGTTTCAGCCATGCTGTCAAAAATGTTCATTTTTTTCATTGTTTCATCGACTATTGCCATATTTGCGAGCCAACGTTTGTCCTATTGTTTAGATTTTGATGCTTTCCTATTTTCCCCCACCATCCCCACCAGTGCTGTTATTCCCTCACCATTTCTAATTGTCCTCGTTTCCACGTCGTTGGGTTAGAGTTAAGGTAAGTAAGCTGAGATTGATGGCTTATCGACCTTGAGCCAGACAACAAACCAGACGGCCAAAACAGACAATAGACCAGAAACGGTTTAAATCAAATATGATGAATTAGATATTGTGGTCGGGTAGCAATATTTCTGGTGGGAGAATAGTATTTGAAAACAACAGGTGGTGGGAAAAAGGAGGAAAATAACTCGACTTTTACCTGGATTAAAGATGTATAAACTTATTTTCTTCAAATTCAGTTGCAAACATTCTTTAATATCAATTATGGTAGTCTTAGCATTTTCAAAAACTCTTCGGTGGTTAAAATATGCAGTTATTAGCTACACGTGTTTTTATAAGAAAACATTTTATAAGAAAGTGAGGCTCAAAAAGGCAAAATCTTAAGAAAATGTTAAGAAAATCACAAGGCTCAAGTTACGCAGTTCATCTTTCTTATGTGCCAGAAATTGATATTAGCTCATTTTTTGCAAGCTCTTTTACAAAGAACGAGACTTTTCTTTTACAATTACGGATAAGAAATATCAAACTTGCTATATCAAAACCGAATGATATCGCATTAGAGTCACATTAATAGTGCCGTGTACATGGAGGTCCAACAAAGACAGGATAACCCGTTTCAGCCAGTTTATTCCAACAAAAGTTAAAAGAGTCGTAAGAAAATCCCAGCCTCAATGTCGGGAAAAGTTAAAAAAATTGAGGCTCAGGCGAAATAGTGGTTTTCATATAAAAAATACCGTGTATTGTATTTGCCTTTGCATTGCGGTAAGTACTTATCATTCAACACATTTATCATCTTGGCTTTAAGATATCACTATTTATGCCTAGTCCAACCAGATAATATACTTCTGTGTAGATAAAGGACTCTCTTCACCTTGATCGAAGTTTTCTCTCTGATATTTCTGTGCTTGAAGGCAGTGCAGATTCTTCTTTAGAACCTTCGTCTATAAAAGGACAGTATTCAGAAAATGAGAAGCTATGCCTATTTCTCGTCATTGGAGCATTTTCTAGGTATCATATGCTTATTCTCTTTAGTTTAGTTGACAAAAAGGTACTTAATAATTAATTTTTTCAGTCATTCCTGGCCATTCCTACTTTGGGTTCTCAAAATTTCTACTACATATTGGCTCTGATATTCAGTTAGACCGGGGGTAGTAGGGGTAAGTTACCTGGGCCCGGGCCTTGACAAGGACTGGAGAAACGTTTTGTTAATGCTTGATAATTTTAATCAAGACGCTTGTTGGACGATCATTCGTGAAATCTTTTTAGGACTTGCTTGTTCTCGACGTTTGTTCTATTGTTTGCTGTTTGGTTTCTTTGTTTTATCAACGCCGTAAGTTTTATTCAAGATTTATATTGTTATTGACTATGCTTATGCAACGTAATTTCAGTAGTTGCAAAAATTTGAGCTTGATTTTGTCTAGCTCTTAAAATTGTTAAACCCACAAGGGTTCGAGTAGTTTATAGATATATGTCCAGTGTTGGCTCTCGACGGGTCTACTGATGTTAAACAACTCATACAGCTATTTTTCAACAGTTATTTCTTCCCAAGAAAAGTTTTGCTATCTTCTCAGTAGTAAATGATGATTTTCCCAATTTTAACAGCTTTATAGATTAATGTGAAGTTACTAAGCACTGCATAGTCATGTAAAATTTGTCAGTGGTGTCCTTTTGTCATTCTCTTGTGTCGCTGTTTCCAGTTGAGGTAGTTAAGCACTAACATGAGAAATTATTCTCTACAAAGTAAGTTTTTTATAAGCAGTATTTAAACCATTAACGCTTAGGTGTGACTAAGAACTTACGAGGTCTTGCTCTAATGCTCTTTCCCTCTATCATGTCTTCTACACATGTTTTTGATAAGCCAGTTTTAGATTTCTCGATGGTATATAGCATAATATCTGATTTACTGTACTTTATTATTAATTGGGTTACTGTTCCTGGATCTGAATGCTATATCTACTTGGGAGACTATCATACGTCTAAGCATAGGGAAGAAAAAACAGTTGGGAAACGTCAACACCTGCACTATTGTTTTCTCTTTGAATGTGGAGTCATGAATTAGCTCGAGTTAATGAGACTTGAGAGTGAACACTTCTTAGATCGCTTACCACACTCTGTTCTGAATCCTTTGTAGAACACATATTAGATTTGAACGTAGTAACAAACCGCGAAATGAGTCCCGAGTTACATTTCATCATATTGATTTACATTTACATTGATATATTTCTATATGAAGCAAGCAAATATTTGTTAATTTAGATTCAAATAGTCGTCTGGTTGTACAAATCTTGAAAATTGCCTTGTATGTGACATTTGCCTTACCATGTTTTCCCTGTTCAAATCAATTTTTCTGTCAATTATTATAATGTAATATATAATATTTATTATGATATAAAGTAATAAATATTTTTTGATAATTTCTAGCAAATTTTCTAAATTAGTTGAATATTTCATCATACATCTTCATGAAATTACTATTTGTCTAAGATACAGCTGCAACCATAACATTACTATAATACCAATAAAAAATTACTTAAAAACTATGTTGTACATTCTAATGGTTTTCAAATTTCCACCCTATTGGAGAATAATCTACTAAAGTTCGATACAGAGGAGTCGAGTTCCAATTTATTATCGAAAAATCTCTCAAAAGATTAAAAAGCGTTTCTCGAACAGTGGCAGTCTTGTACAATTTTAACACTTCGTTTGCAACAACTTTAATACTTTGTTTACTCGGTTTATTTAGCAAGAGGAATTTAAATGATAAATTTCCTTGAATGTGTAAAAAATGAAAACATTGAATAAAAAGCCACTAACATGCATGACAGTGCTGCGAAACTAGTAGCATGACACTCGCTTGTGGTGCAAATATGAATGGAATTGAAACGCTGAGCTGAATTTGAGTGCAAAAGCTCTTTAAATGAGTTATGCAGAACTGAATTTTGATGTTTTCCTCTTAAATTTTGTTTCAATGGAGCAATTGCCTTTGCAATCATTACTTTGATTGTGCTAAATTATGACATACGTTTCTGAAATGCGGTAGTTTGAAGTTTCCGGAAAACACACAAATATAGATAAAACTTTATTAAAGATTTAGTAAACATAGCCAAGAGCTTGATTCACCATAAATATAAAATGCAAAATATGAAATTAATATATTTCTATAGATTTAGTAATGTTAATTGCCTTTTTGCAATATATGTAATGTTCTAAATATTTAATTTTGCATTAAAGTCTTTATCCAAAACGTATCGACTACACTTTAGTAAATATTTTTATAATGTATAAATATACAACTAAGTGTTTGATGATTTCTTAATTGTTAAAAAGAAAACATTATTGTTGCTTACGGTTACTGTTTCATCCAAAAATATCATTTTTGATGAAGGTGGGTATTTTAACTTATTTGTTGAAAGCCGTGACCGGTGCAACCTGCTGTTAACAATGGTCGATTTATAAAATTTTAAAATGCTGCTTTACTTTCCTACGCAAATATAAACTCACATGCACTTCAATCTAGTTCTCTATTTCTTAATTCGTTAATGTGCGCCAAAATGTACAAGGACGAAAATTTTCGGATAATTGGCACAGCTAGATTGTCCTTTCATCTAAGTGTATTGGGGTCTGTCTACATTAAAACAAGAAAACCAGTACTCTGTAGGCTGACAAAGTTCGTTTTATCACTTAGACTCTTCCAATAATGTTTTGTTTCTTCATTTTCTCTTTCTTTGTTTCCTTTCTTCTTTATGATTGGCTAGTTTTCGTACATGTTTCGTATAAATTGGTTGCCATATACATATACTTTGCTTTTTGATAATTCCTACTCTGAAGAGTTTCAGACAAAAAAGCTTTTTAGTATGATTTTAGCGCAATGTCGCAAATTTTCAAGGCGAGAACCAATATGTATATTGCAACCTTGTTTATACGAAACATGTATTGAAACTAGCCAACCATAAACAGGAAAAAAATGAAGAAACAAAGCATTATTGGAAGAGTCCAAGTGATAAAACGAACTCTTTCTGCCTAGGGTACTAGATTTTTGTACCACAAAAAGATTGTTTAAAACATAAACTGTTCTGAAATTTTACGTCATGAAAGAATTGATTACAAAAGCAGCGATCTTAAATCGTAGCGTATATATTTGTTCTTAATTATCCTGTTTATCAATGTTTGCGTTGATATTTTAGTATTATGATAAAAGCCGTTATTAAGTACACAGAGCAAAACACTTTTTTGCTCTGTGTACTGTTTTTTTGTGCTTTAATGTAGGCAGCCTCCAATACACGTAGATGAAAGGACGATCTAGCTATGCCAGTTATCCGAAAATTCTCGTCCTTATACATTTTGGCGCATTCTGAATTTTCTAGTAAATGTTGGACTATGGCAGAATGTCATGTTTTGGCAGTCATTTTCGCTTTGAAAGCCCGAGATGGCTGTTTTCTAGAAGGAATGCTTGGCGTACAGTGGCTGGAACATGTTGTTTGATCCTGTAAGCCAATCTTTGAAAAGTGCGACCTACATAAGGAGCGTTATATTGGCACAGAAATTCATATACTACTAAGCTTTTTTGGGGTAGGTGCACAATCGTTGTGAACAGATGTAAAGATCTTCCTAGTCGTGAAAACAATTCTTGGATTGACAGCAAAAAACTTAACTACAGCTTTTTAAATCTGTACTTCTATGCGGATAGAAACATTGCACAGCCAAGGACGTTTTAGGTATATAAGACATTTTTGAGGCCCAAAAGACTTTTCGGTTTCAAAATCAGTAATCTTTTCTCGAAGAATTCTAGAAACAACGTTGTCTGGATACCCGTTTTGAAGGAGAATAGATTTTATTTTCCCTAGTTCCGAATTTATTTTCTGTAGGCAGAAATAGTTTGTTTTTTTACTTTGACTCTTTCAATAATGTTTTGTTTCTTCATTTTCTCTTTCTTTGTTTCCTTTCTTGTTTATGATTGGCTAGTTTTGCTACATGTTTCGTATAAATAGGTTGCCATATACATACTCTTCCCTTTCTGATGTTTCATACTCTGTAGAGTGTCAGACGAAAAAAGCTTTTTAGCGCAACGTTGGAAATTTTCAAGGCAATTTTCAAGTTTTGTACGACAAAAACATTGTTCACATATTGTTTCTTTTGTGATGATTTATACTCTGATGAGTGTCAGACGACAAAAGCTTTTAGGTATGTTTTTAGCGCAATGTCGCAAATTTTCAAGCCGAGATTGTGTTATAGGTACATACTAAGACAAAAAACAATCTGGACCAATCTTTAATGCCGATTACAAAATTTTAAAGGCTAATTTACTTGACACATTATTTGTTCTTCAAGCCGAAAAAACCCATTACATTCAATAATGGTAAATGGTATGTCTTCCAATATTACTTTCTACGATGTAACAAAAGTAACGCCAAATGTCACTTGTAGTATTGTTGGTGACTTACAGTGCGATTTAAGATTTTACTTGAAAATTAGTGCATGAAAATAAAGCCATAAAATCGCCAAATGTGCGATGATAATATTCTAAAGGATGTTAGCGTATATATCTACTGTAAACTTTAATAGCCTCTTACATATAAAAAAATCAATTTTCATACCTCGTCATTGGATGTGCATTTGAGATTTTTTGTGCTCAGCTTCCGTATATCAGCTTGTATTCAGTACTTTGAATAGTGTTATTTAATTTGGCCCACCGTACCAGCTTTCTAAGAGACTTGCAAACAAATTTCATTACCAGCGATTATTTGTTGAATCTCTATGTATCCATGCTGTGTTAATCTCATTCTAAATAGGATTGTTGTAATATGAATGTCTGATGAGCCTTCTTATATTAGACATGGTTACATTATCGTAACTAGAAGCGTCCTGTCAAACGTATTCTTTGCATCTTATCGCTAATGTTTAATTTTAATGATATCGGTCCTGCGGGCTAATTTCAGCTTAAAGCAAATTTTTTTTCAAGAGGTACAATCATATCAAAATTTTTGCAAACGAGTGTGGCAAAACAAGATTACGTTTAAAAACAGCGTAGTGTAAGAGCTACTCAATACAGACGAAAGATTTCAACAAAGTCATGAGCAAAATAGCAGTAAGGAACACCAATTGAGCAACACAAATGTCATGCTTTGAAAGACATGTCTGAAAGGTTGTAGATTTCTTTCGTCGTCATGCAAGGAAGCAAAAACTATTGTTAAAACCAGCCAGCTTGTAGATACGAACAAACTGATCTCTTTAAAATGGTAAATTCATCAACAACAAAAATGATTTTATTTAGAGTTAAGTTGTACCTTTTTACTTAAAATACGCGATTTATGTTTCTGATTGTATCTTCAAATATATTTTTTTGATTTGGCCTGGCTTTTTTAGCATTTAATGTTGTAAAGAACAAAAACTTTCACTTTAATAGTACAGCTTTTGTTGTTACCATTTAGTTGTTTGAAACATTGCCGAATTACAGCAGAAGTATATAAACTGCTACAATACTATCCAGTTCAGATCAGTGGTAGTTTCAGTGGGGCAAGGGAGCCGTGGCTCTGGACCCCGCGCTTATGTTGTTGTGGAACACATTGACCAATGCTGCTCCTCCGGTGTTCTCTATTAATGGCCGCTGCTTTCATCCATGCAAGTGCTCTCCTGAAGCTTGTGTACAAGAAACATAAATCCAAAACTTGACAGCTTTACTGTTCTTTTAGAAAATACGATCTGAGATTGTTGACCTGTAAGGTCTCGGGCATGCGGCTGATTCTAACGTAACATAGGATATACAAACAATACCTACAAAATCTAAGAATATTGGTCCAAAACATAGTCAATGGGTACATCTAAAAGAAACACGTCACTAATGGCTGTTATTGACATTTCTTTTTACAAGGAAAGTAAACTTCGAATGATCAGAGAATTTCACAACTGCCCAGTTTATTTAATCTTTAAGCTGCTATCTTAGACTAGGATACAAACTTCAACATATATGAGAAAGAAAAGTAATCGAAAGTATGACACACGAGACTTCAGTGTCTGTGATATATTTTAGTAATGGAAAACTATGACATGATATAAATGTGATTAACCTTATTGCATTAAACTATTCGGCCATAGCACTGTGATCTTTGCTATCAAATATAGCCGAAATAACCTTTAATTAGTTGGACTCGTATTCTAGACAGCAAATAGCGTAGCATGGCGTGGAAGGTGTGATGTCTACGATTGATCAATAATCATTTGGAAGATAACATTAGTTTTCAAAGATTTATCTCTTTTGATTGAGTGTTAATGCCTTTAGAAGATCTTTAACACAAAACCTTTCTCTGACATTTTTTCTGCACATAATGAATGTCGCGAATTTTGTCTCCAAATCTTTGTTTTCTAGGAGACACCAAAACGAAGCTTTATTGTGATCAACTGTTCACGTTAATGGTCGCCAAGGTGCAATTGTTGTATTCTGCCCAAGAACTCTGTGAAAATGCGAATATACCAACAATCGATGATCGCAAATTGATGAAAGTCCTTAACAAATTGGTATCAGGAGTTTGTGTGAGCGCGTTTCTTAGTCGTAGATCACAACGTTTGCTAGTATCTACGGAGAAACAAACAATACAGTTTGCTATTTCTAGAGTAAATGTTTGTTACATACTTGAGACAACGACGTCTGAAAATCGATCAAGAAAATATCTGTTTCTCTGAATTCACTGCAAGTAGTAGTCATTATCATTAAAGGATTACCATTATCAAATCGATAGTTTACATTCACTGAAAGGTGTTAAAATTCATGACGTTAATCACACACGAGGCAAGGCTCAATATTTTTGAATCCTACCACATAAAACAGAATTTAACTGTCAATGAAATTAAAAGATAACTCCTTTTTTGCATGCTTACTTCAAGAAAAACTGAACTTATGGATCATGCAAAGTACAATTCTAGGCCTGTTTTTATCAGCGAGTTGATGTACAGGTGTAAGAGAGGATATTTCAATTAAGGAATGATGGTGGAAATTGCCTCTGAAAAGGCACATGGCAAAACATGCTGAGTATGAACTGGGGAACAGAAACATTTATAACCAAAGTGTGTATCAAGAGTTTATTTAAAGGCGCAAGAAAGCAGCATCAAGGCATTGAGACATAGAAGCCAACTTTATTTTTTTAAATGTCTAATCGACCTTGACGTTAACTGCTTTCTTAAGAATATTTATCGTGAAAAAGTAAGGAGCCGTTTAAAATTGTTTGAAGATGCATGTCTGGCCAAGGATTCAGATATTGTCTAAGTCCTCATCTTGTCAATTTGCTGTCTTTTATTCCTTTGGCTACACTCATAGATGGAGGTAGCTCATGGTAACAAACCTTTTTGACAAAATATGCAAAAGGAGAGCTAAAAGGGACTTATGAATTCCATCAGAAGAGAAGAACTTCGAACACGTTATTAAGAAGTATTTCAGTACTGAATCCCACTGGTGTAGCAAATAATTATAGAAAATGTTAGAGCTATCGATTTAAGACTCTTCTTTGGTAAATTTCAATTTTTCCGTTGGTCCCACGTTAAAAGCACCGAAAATGTTGGATTGTCAATCACCGTGCTTTTTGTAAGAGTTCATTCAAACCAGTCGGTTAACAGGGTATACAGTAAAGCGTAAACTCAAATTCTAGCAAAATAGTGTGTTATATAGGTCAAATACATATGTTGACCCTGTTAATGTCAATGCCCGATTGTGCATTTTTCTGAGCTCTGTTTTTTAACACAAGAACCAAAAATCACATTTTATGCATATAGTAACGATTATATCTAATTGTATTGGACAATTCCGATACCTTAATGATGCATTAATCTCTAAATTGTGCAAACTTAAAATTATCACTACCTGGAAGCCTTTGCAGGTAGATGGTCTGGTTTGTATGCTTAATAGTCCTTTGACCCTTCCTATTGAGATGCTAACTGAATAATAAAGGCGTCAGATTTGCAGTCATGCGACCCGGGTTTCGACGCTCCGGTGGCCATAATCACAACTCCTGTTTTTAATACGAGGCCACCCTGTCGAGTTCGATATGGAATCAGTCTAAATGTGTCAGTTAATTTTGTTCAAAACTTACCTCATAGCACTAGTAAGTTGACTTAAACGTTGTGTATTTGTAGAACAATGAACTTGTCTGCGTTCCATATCCCTCTCTTTATAGATGCTGTTGGCTCAGTGCTTAGTGGTAATCCAACAGTCAGTATTGCTTTGTTACAAGGCTTCATTGTTTCTTTGCACACGCCAATGCAGGTCGTACCCCCTCCCCTCACTATGTACATGTTACAACTCGACCATACAAGATATCCATGGGTATACAGATATCTTTCATAGGCTTAAGAAGTTCAAGCCATCTTGCAGAATTATTATGAGATGATACAACGTTTAGGCACATAAATATTAGGGATACAATTTCTAATCTAATGAATAAGATGTAAGAAAATATGTGGAATATCTCGCTAAGAGAGGGTCTCTGGCTAAGTGAACCAAGGGGCGTGTTCTCTGTGAGCCGTCTGAGTTCTTACACTCTTATCAGCTTAGAATTTGCAGCCTTCCTTACTACTCTGTAGATTAAAAGCTTATCACAAATTCCTGCCATAAACGTCAGTTGCAAGAAGTTGATCACAGCTACAATGACTTCTTTTCAATTAGACAAATCCTGCAGAAAGAAACAGGCCATGTCAGTTGATCTTAAATAATGCTTTGTAACGGAAAGATATTTGTTCACCCAATTAATTTGCGCAAGTCTTAACGGATTTGTACTGTAAGGCGGTCTTGCTAAGCTCGTCAGACTTGAATCTTGATAAATCTATCAGTAACGAGCCCAAAATTCAACTGCTAAAGTTAGATGACTGCTGTTTACATCCGTAGCACAAGATGGCAAATGCTGTTGTCAAGATGATGATAACATTCTACTCTTACTTCAAATTGAACTTTGCTTCTAATTTTTAGATGTTTTGCATTAATTTCAAACTGTCGTCAGCAGATAATGCAAGAAGAGATGAATACATGTTGAGTCAATGATATATGTTTTTCAACTTTTTGTTATTTTTCAGAAGGTCTAACATTTTGCCAGCTTAAACGTGTAGGAGAAAGTATGTATCTCCTTTTGGCACGTGTGTTCTGCAAAACAGAACTTTCATTCTGTCTCCTTTTAGCTGCACTGGCAGCTAGTTTTTCATTAAGAACAGGTTAGTATTAGAAAGTTGTAGTCTTTTGTGCTGGAGTTTTCCCTTTATAACAATAATGCATATCAAGAAAAACAAGATACGAAACATAAGTAACAAACTTATACATATCCACACAACCTGAAAGATTATGGGCCAGCAAAGAACATCACTGTTTTCATTCATGGTATCGTAATTATCACTATAATTATAACCACGAAAAGATAATAATATTCAAATTTGAAATCTTAGTTATCCCACAGTCCAATATACAGACAAACGCTCTTATAAAAAGGCAAATTCGATGTATATATATACATAATAATCGTCACTAAGATCAGAATTGGTTTATTTGTAATAATGTCCGGAAAAATCATGAAGATGGCTTGATAACTGTTATGGTTGTACTTCCCCAGACTGAGGGAGATGAATATAACTGATCTCCTACTAACAAACATTAGTGGTAATCGATCAACAAACAAGTAGACAACCCAGCCAACACGGAGAAGTTTAAGAAAATACAGATATACATTTACAATTAATAAAATAATTATTTTTAACTAGATAAGTTTATCTAATAAAAATGAAATTAAGTCTATACTTAGAGTTCATTTAAAGTGGACCTACACCTTTTTCGCTTTCAACTTGTTTGGGTAAATTTGGGTCGTAGAAATCAATTCTCGATGCTATTTTTCTGTTCTCTGTGGCCAAAAGCCCGTAACACGTCCCGAAAAATCTAGTTTTTTAATCAGGACCGCGCACTTAGGGGGCTGAGTTGGAGTGCGAATATGACGTTTGAGCAGGAACTGGTAAATTTGTAAACAAAGATCCGTTGGACATTCTTTATGGTGTTTATGACCCTTAGCTCTCCCCCAGAATCTAAAATGTTGTAATGTAGTAAGTATCAATCTGAATAAAAGACTCCTATGATTAGGAAACAACTAGTATTGCACAAGATAGTTGTTAGTCATAAGATTTAGTTTCCCCAAAATCCCATGTAATTAGTATGCTATTCAGTGTGTACCATACGCCTGTAATGATCATACCAGTAGTTAAGTAAAGTATGAAACTACAAATATAGTCATCTAAGGATAACACATTCCGAATTATAAGGACAGAACATAACACTGGCGACGAGGACAACTGGTGAAGAAAAAAGTGACAAGGGAGGTCGTATGTACGTCTTTCACGCTTTGCCTGCCGATTTTGCAATTCATCACGTCTGATTCCTGGAATGTTCTGGATTTCGTGAGTTATTTCCGCCTTATTCTTCCACCAAGTCTTTCCGTCGTTTGTCTGTTCCTTAAAAATTTGCACTGCATTGCCACTCCAATTTATTGGTAACTTGGACACCGATTTCACTACAATCGTGTTCTGGGCGAGTTTGGATCAGTTTTGTTTCCTGCTTTCAAGTACGTCCGCTTTAAACGATTTAAAGAAAGTGGCTACGCAGTTACGGGTCTATGCGCCGTTTACGATTGTTGATGACCTTAGTGTTGCCACAAAATGGGAAGATCGGCTCAAAGGATTCGAGGCCATGGTATTAGCCAAGAAAATAACCACTGAGGCCGAGAAACACAATTTATTAAGGCATTACATAGGCCAAGATGGTCGGAAACTTACTAAACTTTTGGACAACACCGGTACTGCTATT
>JANTCA010001169.1:0-12184 GCA_024741275.1 Chironex yamaguchii
CCAAAATATTGTAAACAACAAATCCTGATGAGTTCACGAAACAAGCTTGTACTAAACTTTATAATATATATAAATGTAACTGTTAATTTGTTATAACTTACCGAAGATGTCCCTCCACGAGTTCCATAAACATTCCATAACTTTCCATCTCCAGTAAAAATTGTCACTAAAATGGCAGAAAATCACAAAATCTGCATTTATGTATATTTATGCAGGACTAAGACCAAACCAGCTTAGAGAAGGCCAACCAGAATAGAGACAAAGGAAAAAATGAGGGTAAAAATGTAGCAGAAAGACACAGAAAGAAGGATGGACTATGGCAAACAAAGATGTATATCAGCCTTTGTCCTTCTATGCACAGATATGTATCTGTGCATGCATGGAGCCAACAACAGGAGGTATTAATTGCATGTATGATTTGGTTATTTAGGCCTTTTGACGTAAAAAGATGAAAAGTGCCAGTGCTCTCAAGCCTAACAAACGTACATGTTTCTTTCCTCTCTGTTGATCATGTATGGTTTCCGGAATGTCATGAACACCAAATTTACATATTACAGTCCACTACAGAACACTTACTCAGCCATACGTAGGGCTTTCTTTTAAACTATACTAGTGTATATGGTCAATACTTAAACTGGAATTGCTGACTTCTATCCACCAGACCAGATTTGTTATGAGACAATATGCCATTTTTTCAAACACTGATTTTCACAAATTACGCCAGTGATGTTTTGGACAATAAAAATGTGCTGGCCCACAAAATTTACATATTACAGTCCACCACAGATTTGTGGTGCATCAAATGCCAATTCTAACATGGGTCAATAGTATACACTTTTTTCCACCCTTGCTAAATGCTATACTAATCTTAATAGCCATATTAACAGTTTTCCTTTAATTACAGCAAACATTGTGAGTGATTTCCTTTCAACCTCCTTTTTTTCTTTGTCTCCTATCTTTAAACATCTTAAACCTCTTGGACTATCCGCTATCTTTAAACTGAAACTTTTGACTTTTGTTTTTGATTCTATTCATGGAAATTTACCAAACTGCTTTAATAATTTCTTCATGCTTAGTTCTTCTGTTCATCAATATCCTACAAGGTTGGCCAGCAAAGGTGACTCATATTTAACTAATACAAACACCCTTCAGTATGGGCTGAAATCCATGTGCTATCTTGATGCTAAAGTACAGAATAATATCATAATTGAAATAAGAAACAGATGCTTTAAAGATTTCCTCTAAATCCGAATTAAAGCTCTCTCCTTGATTAGTTTAACTATAGAGGAGTTTCTCTTTAACAAATTCAACCTACCATACAACTTTTTTATGATTTTTCCATTTATTTTGTATTTGTTCTGTATTCATATTTTGACAGTAATATGTATATGCAGTGGTACTATATTTGCTAGTGGATTGTAAATTGTATGCTTTGCTGAATTTTGAAATGGAACTGAACTGAATTACACCAGTGTCTTTGATTAGTGCTATTTTACATACCCTCTTGTCACTTTTATTAAAAGTTGTCATCTGTTTCCATTTCCATCTACAAATGGTCTGCAAACTTAAGGGATATCAACACTTTACAACCATGTCTTGCATACTGAGGACTTGGTTTGATTACACTCTGTACACAATTACTTCATAACATTAACTGTTCTTTCTCTTCTCACAATGTGAGCTACAGCTGGTTTTCAAGTGCCTTTGATGCCTTGAAATGTGGGAAATGGCCTGAAAAGCTAAGGGGTTTCTATATACCATTCTTTCAACCGTTAGAATCACACACTAGACCATCCATGGGCTTGTATTCGCGTATATCTAAGCCAGGTTTAAAATCTGCTCGTAAAGCCTTGCTTAATAACACTTTCAAGAATCATAAACATCTAACTGTTCTTTATTGTCAATTCTGTTTTGGTATCAACCACACGGAAGTCCTGGGTTACTTACAGTACTTAATTGTTAATTAAAAAAATGCTTTTGATAACTCATTACATTAGGTTAAGTACAAACGTGAGATCCATTTAAAAAGTTCCTCCCTAAGCGTCTTTGTACCTGTGATAAAAGCAACGTATGAACCGCAATGTTGTAAACAGTGAAAATTTAATACGCCACTAGTGTAATTTCTCATGTCAATATGTCCAATCCATGTTAAACACGGCTAAAAATCAAAACTCCATATAAAAGCATGAGTCAAGAAGCAAAATGTTCAACTACATGCTCATTACCGAATAACACCCAGTAATTTGCAATCGGCTTTAAAAACAAACCTACCACGCGAAGTAAGCAATCTCACCTCGTTCTACAGCCCAAACAATTCCACTTGACAGCATCAAAGACAAAGCAAGCGATAGGTAGGCCGCTTGACCAAAACCACAGTACATCTTTCCAGCTGGATCAAAACAGATGCTAAGATAAAGCTACGACCTGTCCTCGATCATATGACGAGTTTCTGAGCTATTTCGCTCGCGAAGACAACCTTCAGGAAGGAAATGCGGTGACATGCATAGGCCTTACATAGTTCTTGTAAATAAGAATTAGTTGATGTGGCAAATATATTTTCAAATCGACAAAAATAACACAATTCCGAAGGACGATGATATAACTGACTGTTGCCTTTGGGTGCAACTTCAGACTGCTCATTTACCGAAGCACCAGTGTTGGCTACTATTCCGCTTTAATACCTATTATACTTCCTATACCAGACATTAAACAGAGAACAGATAAGCAAAGACTCCTTTCTTTGGCTGGATAAGCAATTATTTCAATTTCAAAATTAGAATTTACTACTTAAATTTGTCCTAGTAACCCATCGCTTCTACTTCTGCCTTTAGTTCCCGTTTGACCCCTCCTGGATTTGCAACTGGTTTCTAGACCTCTCTCTGTCCTCTTCACATACCCAGAGTGAGGCTATAAAATGATTCGCACTGTACAGCCGTGGGGCTAATGTACAGCTATGAAAATGTCAAGTTTAGAAGATTACTGCCTTTTTGGAGAAGAAAACGATCCATCCCAAAATTTTCGAAACCAAACCATCCCCAAATTTTCGAAACCAAACCATCCCCGAATTTTCGACTACAAGGGTTTAGTAATGCAGCACAAAATATAAAACATCTGCTTCACACATTTGTAATTTTACACTCATTCATGCAGGCAAATCATAGTAAAAGTAATAAAACGGTCAATATTTGTATTAGCTATTGTAAATTATTATTAGATTTTTTCCTAGTAAAAACTTGTTAAGCGAGATTAGTGTAACAGAAAACTCTTAAATCCGGTATCAGGAGGTATTTTAAGGCGTAGTCAAAATCACTACACTATTTTGTGTTTCGGACCGAAATTTCCTGTCACGATATGCCGGAACAAATATGGCTCTCTAAACACCAACTTTCCTGTTGACCTTATATTGAGCATTCCAGCAGACAACATCTTAATTGACGTTATTATTCTAATAAACTTGCCAACAAATAGTAGATGACCTAGATCTACGAGAATTCCTTATACTAAATGCCTTTCAAGTATCCTTAGTGTTTCTACAGAAGCTTAAGAAAAACTAATTTGAAGTGTTAATATCTCTCCAAAGACAAGCTATCGAATAGAACAACCAAGGCATAGATCTTTAATGTTCCGGAATCTAATTCACTGACAGATGTTTGAAGTAACAGATTTAATGATATGTTAACACTACATCTCGTTAATTTGATATCCAGATTTAAGACAAATGATTAAAAATGAATTGCGATAAAAACACATTTAAAAGCTATTTTTTCTGACATTATGAATGGTCAGAATGTAAATTAATATAAATGGCAACCCTTTCAAAACGAAACATGGATGGAAACTAGTCGATCATAAACAAGACAGAGAAAAGGAAAAAAAGAATATGAAAAAACAAAGCATTTTTGCAACAACCTAAGTGAAAAAACCTCTTTCAGCCTACTATGTCCTATTTTTGTTGTTTTAATGTAGACAACCTCCCATTTACTCAGATGGAAGGACGATTTGGCTGTGCCAATTATCCGAAACATGTCGCCCTTGTACATTTTGGCGCATTCTGAATCTTCTAGTAAATGTTGACTTATGGTGGAATCGAATGTTTTGACAGCATTTTAGCTTTGTGCGTGTGATATAGCTTCTTTTTACCTGCTTTCTGCTGCAGCCGAAAGAACTATTTAAATGTGGTGAAAAAAGTACATTTTTACTTGTAGATTGAATTTCAATTGAATTTTGGCACGAGCAAATTACTCAAAATATCCAACAAGGTCCTCCCTTGCACTGAATTACAGAGATTCCCTCGGTTACCTAAGACATTTTATTCTATGTAACAGACACTTTGTCCTTGTACATCCTGTGCTAACATTTGTCTACGCAAGTTGAATATCACCAGTAGCAAGAAGGGAAGGAACTTGACATAAATGATTGCAAGCAAGCGCATGTCTTTGACATTTAAAAATCACAGAAGATATTTTGAGAGGAGCAGATGTCGATTTGGTTCTCTCGATGGCCATCCGGATTCTGCAACCCCATATTATCAAATTTATTTCAAATTACTTATACTTAAAGGAAAACATGTCTTGTTTTTATTGTTCATTCTTACATAACAAGAGCAACAAGATTAATACTTTTTATTATGAGGTACTCTACTTTATTGTATCCAATAACTCACTTGCAGAAGTGCATTTACTTTTGGACTACTGTTAAAAATGTTCATTCAATTTCATCAAACATAAAAAACTGCAATGTACAGCATGATAAGATAACATAAAATATATTTCGAACTTTGCGTCCATCATCAGTTCCAATCTTACAACAGGTAAACAGTTATTTCTTTATACAAAAAGCTTTAGCAAACAAGAGGTCCTTAGAGAATATAAAACAAAAAACACTCCTTAAATTACAGTAAAACAAAAATTTTTAGATGAAATAGAGCACATGCTCATGCTGTTAATTTCAGACCTCTTTTCACTTTTCAGACCTCTGCCAGTAAGCAAAATAAATTCATAATTGGTTAGTCTTTTACGGCCCACGATTTTAAGTTTCTTGGAAAAAATGCTCTTTAAGAGTGAAAGAAAAGTTTACAATAAATAACGACACAGTGTCCACCGTGTTTTTTAGCTCCCCGAGTTTTACTTCCTCATTCTCTTTTAAAATTTGCAATTTCCGAAAAGAACAATGTGTTGAAATATTATTTCTCATTGTCGCAATTTCTGGTTATCTAAAATTAGGCGAAAAATTGCAGTCAAGTCTTTTGTTCTATAATATAACCCTCTGGTATTGGCTGCTATTGAGCCAACACAATTATCTTAAATCTTCGAAAGATTTGAGTTCCCAGCACTTGAGTACCATAGTTACAGGATCGAACCATTTTCACAACATGACCACACTCGCTAATTCCGTGATTTCGTATGTATAGAATTCCAGATAATCTCCCTAGACCTTCATCGCCCAGGGCTCACTACAAACGTAATACCGGACAGTAACACTTATCTCCTACAAGGGCAAGCAGAGGTGAATGGTACAATAATATTCAAAATTTACTTTAATTCTAAAGATTTTACTGAAATCGGCAAAGAAAGAAAAAGAGGAAGACTAAAACAAAACAATTTGTGTCAGGAAAAGACAAGAACGAGAGAAAGAGAGAGAGAACAAGAAAGGCAACTGGAGACAAATATATAAATACTTGAATAAAATCGAATAAAAATGCTTGAAAGGCATTTAGCAAAAAGAATCCTCGTAGGTTTAGGTTATCTTCTATCTGTTGTGAATGGCGACAAATGAAGAGTGGGTGAGGGAAAAAGAATTGAGCACTTTTAGATGTTGGTATATTTGTCAAAGCCACTGTCCTAAATCAATGTCACTATTGCCACTTCAACGACCACCCCACAGAGGCAGGGAACACCAGGAAAAAGCAGGAACGTCTACCTCGACTAGGTTGCTACTATTACAAATCTAATTAAAGTAAAGTATTGTCAACAGCAGACCTCTATTGACACGCCCTAATTTTGTTTTAATTTAAAATCTGCCTCGCCATGTTTGCAAGAACTGAGCTATCTGATATTGTAAAGTGCTACAAAGTCCATGCAAAACTTTTTCTTGCCGGGAAGGATTTTTATGACACGTCAAGTTCCGTCATTGCTAATTCCTTGCAGGAATCTGTCTGCAGATTTGTTTTCAAAATTTTATAATTAGAGACTTGGGTCAAGGCTAAGCTGTTTACCTCTCTCTTCCGCGATTTACGTGGAGCATGGCATTCACCTGTATAATCAGTCATTGCAGCAGGAAATATCCTATACGTCGCCTTAAAGAGAATCAAACTACATCCTTGACATGTAAACCTGACTGATAGGAAATAGCCTCCCTGGGATATATGGAATGATAGTCAACACGACAGGGACACTTAGTAGTTATAAGTAGGCATGTAAGAAGTAAGGGGTAACTGCAGCATCACTAAAGTAAATTTTTCATTTTTCAGGTCCTCTATTAGAAGGTATCACACGTGGCTCGTCAATAGAGGATGTTCACTTCCTAAATTGACTCCTCTCTAAAGAGGAAGTTGTATTTTTGCTTCGCCTTCAGTAAATGAGAACATATTGCTTACTATGAACAGCTGGATTCGTCAAGTCCATCAAAGAAAGAAAATATGAAAAAGTAAACATTCTGTCCGGGCTTGAACCCAACCTTGCAGGTGTTCCATTAACTGTAGTACGGAGATACCAGTCTGGAATGAAACGTTCCAGTCTCATCACTCATTTGCCTAAATCCCCGATTGCTTGGTAGGCATTGCCTTTGCTAAACACATTGACTGGCATCTCGATGCTGATTTGTAGTTAGCTTTTTTCTCAACACATACTGCTCAAAACGACAAGCTCCAAAAATTGCTGTGTGCATGACAACATGCATAGTAAAATCAAAAAGTGCAGTAAGAAAAATTTTAGGGTAGTTATTGATCTAGCAAATGTCAAATAGATTATGTTACGTTAGTGGATTTAAAAAACTCCTGCAGGAAACGCACAGTCAGCCTGATGACTAATACATGCTTAGACTGTCGGTAGATCATTCAAATGCTACATTATGGTTAGCAAACGTTTAATACTCAGCATGTCATGGCATTATAAAGACAGCCTCTAGTTGATTAGGGAATAAATGTGCAATTACGAGCGAGTGATGTCACATCCTAGTGACTCCACAGCAGGCCTATTAGCGCACTTGCATATGGGCAGCTGTACAGTAAATGATGGTCAAAACTAATAACGCTTGTTGGGTCAAGAACTAGAAGTCACAAAAAGATATTTTCATATAAAATTTTCCAGTTAGGTGAATAAAGGTATCAAATGACAGAAGACAGCACGGTTTTGTGCATAGAGCAGAAGTAAAGTCCAGACTCAAGACCTTTTGCATTGATCCATACAGCTCAATAGGAATGGTTTAAAGATCCTTAGAGGGAGGTTATTATGTTTGCGGGAACAGCAACGTATCGAGTGAAAAGTTTTTATCCTTCCCTTTCTTTACTATTTATCGTGTCTTCTTCTGAATCTCTCTATCCTTATAACAGTAACTTCTCTTTACCTTTATTTTGTCTCTAAATTGTCATTTGTTCTCTCTGAATTGCTTTGGTCCCAAACCTCTGCTTGCTCATCAAACTTACACCCCATCCTTATTAGACGTAGATAAAAATCTCATGAATGCAACGTTTTGCCATCGGCGGCCATAACGCACTCCATCGCGCCAACGGAACGGCTGAATTGTGCAGTTTCCCAGTTCCATGGTCCAAGAACTTACAGAACAGTGATTTCTATTATTCTGGGCTCCTGATAGTTTGTCTTGCCAACGGCACATTTCTTGTGGTGAATAGGATTTGAGCTCACAAACTCTGCCTAAAACTCATCGTATTATCCACAAAGTCATGGCTGCTCCTAAACGTATTTATCGGACTATCAATATGTGTTATAATGCAGAGGAAGAGCATACCTGTTGTGCAGAGCGACACGGTACAGTTGAGGGTGAGGACTTCCTTAGGGCACTTGATACTACCCTGCTCATTTCATCAATAACATAGCAAAACACGAAGTACTCGGAAAGCGACAACTCTTGCCAAGCAAGAGATTCGCTCACTTGAAAGATCTCCTAAAGGCTTAGCAGGCCCAAGTTACTAACCCTGTACCCTGATCATGGCCCCGTGAACAATTACAGTTTCTCAGTTTTGTCATTCTATTTTTAATTTTACATCCCCCAATAACTTTCTTCTTAATCGTTTTGACGGCTTTATAGTTATGAATTTGCTTACTTTTTTCTAATCGTCATTCGCGCTTGCAATAAGAGGAGCACTTGAAGAGAAGCAGGATTTTATCTCTAATTAACGTATTTCGCACTTTGTCGTTGTCATTAAAAATCCTTTTGGACTTTGGCATAAAGACATTAATTGTAAATTGGAACATTTAGATGGACATTACCACAACACTTCAGTAGCCACAGTTCATTCCACATTATACAATACAGGACAGTATGTAGCTTTTAAAGCAGACATCAAGGGGTTCGTTAATAAGTGTCCACTAAATGTGAAGTGACCGAATAATCTATCAAGACGTCATCACAAGATGTGACGAGAGTTACCATCTTAAAACTTAAGTCGAAGGAGAAACTGTCAACTGAAATAACTTAAACAAACTGGTAGACCCATTAATCAAACAGGTATTTCGTAAACAAGAAAGCCGAACAGCACTAAATCATTAAGGGCTAAAGAACGACTAAAGTAAAGCAGTCTGATCCTCAAATTTGTGGAAATAGGAAGAGTGAATCGTCTCTTCCATTTCACTTGCAACAGCCCACCACACCCAACTATTTGTGACGCTCACATTTGCACAAGAACTGAATAACCGTCAACATTTGAAACGAGTTACCGTATAATCGCCAAGATTTGATCTGAGCAAAAGAATGCTAAAATTTTGGGAGTTGGATAGCCCTAATCTCTACTGAGCAAATCAGTTTAAGTCAACTACATCTATTGTACACCTACATTCACATTACTAAACCCAAATAACATTTCAGCATTAGGTCTATTAAAATATGCAGAATATTGCCATGTATCATCTTTAGCAACAGGGCAGACTGGTGGCAAAAAGCAAACCCCTTGCTTGCTGTATCTCACCCAAGTCCCTTGTCCATGTTCTGCGTCCTATATCCAAGAGAGAAAAAAATTAACAATAAATTTGAAACATTTGCTACGATGGTCAGTCAAGGCAAGAAGAGAAGCAGTGACAAAGCAACTCCCTGCTGTTATCTACGGATGAAATAGATCGCAGATGTCCGGTACACAGTTTACTTTCCCACAAACAGCGCCAAAATACACTTTCAAGAAAGATCTCGACACGATTGAGCACCTTCATGGCGCAAATGGAAGCGATGATACTAAGTTTTAAATCATCAAAGTTCCATAGTAATACATGCTGGAAGACATCAATTTGGCAAATGACTTGCAAGACCAAAAATCATAAACGACATGACATCATTAGCAGGATCACCAAAAACATGAAGAGGTATGTGCAATGAAATTCACATTACGAAGGTTGCCAGTTATCAATAATATAGCAAGAAACAAGTACCTGCATTCCCGTTGTCCACATTAAAGTGTCATTCAACCAGAATTCAGCCCATACCACCACAGCATGCAGATCACCATTTCTACAGCAAAAGATGACGGCAAAGTATCACTTTGTTATGTATCTAAATGAAATGAACTTATATGACTAAAATCAAAAAGGCTGGATCAAAGTATAAAAAGTACAGCGTAATTCAATATAAACTGATACAAAGCAACGCATAACAATACAATACAGTGCAAAATAATACAATACAATACAATACAACACAATACAATGGCGATGACCATGGATGACCATACTTAGATTTAACCGATTATTGGTCATAGTTGGTCGCAAATATGTTTTATTAGGTTTAGTGCTGACAATGTCCTCTACGTTAAAGTGCTTGTTGCAGGTGCCACCAACAAAATTTTTCCCACCTCCACAACTTTTGCCACCAACAAAACATTTGCCACCAACAAAACGTTTGCCACCAACAAAACGTTTGCCACCAACAAAACGTTTGCCACCAACAAAACGTTTGCCACCACTACAACTTTTGCCACCAACAAAACGTTTGCCACCACCACAACTTTTGCCACCAACAAAACGTTTGCTACCACCACAACTTTTGATATTGCTCTCATGGCAGCAAAAGTAGCAGTATCTCCATGGCCTGCAAAACCTTACCCCGCTCAGATTGTGTCCAGCATCCTTTGCTGTGCCCTGAAGCAACTTTAACAAGGAGGATAGCATCAGCGTAAAGGTCCTGCAGCTCTTGCAACTTATTCGTAGGGTTCTTCATTCAAAGCATTCAACAGCCGAGTTTGTATGGCTTCGTAAATATGAAAATTATATTTGATCAAAGTGATCCTGGACTTGTAAGAAGCTGTGTACTTCAAAGTGCGCAGTACAATATTCCTCCTTAGGATGATATTCACGTTCAGTCTTTTCTCCAATCAGGATTTTTGGCCACCTATTGGTAACCTACTTTTGCTTCTTTTCCATCTAGCTTTTGTTGAATCAGAACCAAAGTCAACAACAGATATGCAAAAGCACGTTCTGACCATTCCTTCTCAAGAACATCCAGTGTGTTCACGGCTAAATTTTGTCTATCGAAAGCTAATAGCTCTAGAGACGGATGAGCTTGGCAGGTACAGCAATTTTCCATTCATAACCCACTTCTCCCAGGCAACACGTATGACTAGCATGTCCCAGCCCAATGATTATTATCAGTCACAATCTCAGTATGAAATAAAAAAAACCGCAGCGAGGTTTAAAGATTCAGGCAAATGCAACACATCTCTTGTTCGTTCAAAAGAGCGCGAACTCGACACATCCACCTACTTCTAATGAACCTAGTTTCTTTATTCTTTGTAGTTCAGAGAAAGCCCTGTTGCAAAACAGAGCATGGAAAGCAGTTTACCCACAGAAAACATTGGCATGCAGTTGGTAGCTAATTCCACGATGGAAAGTTCAGTATTTACAGACGGCAATTGTAAACAGAGAGTTTTTGAAAATGCTCATTTTGATAATAAATAAGGGGCAATTGCCCTCTGCTTCCGCCAACGACTTCGGCCCCGCCGATACAAAGCAGTATGATGGATACAATTCCGCAGACGAGTTTTGCAATATGACGTTATTGAATAGGATAAAATAAAACACAAGGTCAAAAAATACAATACCCTTCAGTTCCTTATTATACAATAAAATACAATAGAATAATACAATAACATACCATGCCATACAAAACAATACAATGTCATAAAATATCACTATCAAAGACTACGCAATAAGATTAGATACATTAAAAGCTATGCATGCTTTTAAATAGCCTCTTCGAACACCAAGCAATGGGCCTCAATAAACCATACGAAACCACAGCACAAGGAAAACGAATAAAAGTTCAATGCATTAAACATTAAACAAAACTTGACCTCGTTTTGGTCTTATGAATTTTACCTGACGAGAGAAAACATTCCTTGTTGCAGCTTTTCGTTATCAATGGGTGTTGATATGTTAAATTCCATAAGCGTGAAAGACTCTGAGAGTAAAGTAAGCTCGTATTCCCAGAGAGGATATGGCTCTGCATCCCTAAGAGGACCAAGTTGATTTGTTTGTGTTGGAGCAAGTGCATCCTGTAATGACAAGTGAAAATTTTAAGCATGTTAATAACATTTTAAACATTTTAAGATGAAAGAATAAGTAAAATAGAAGTACACGTGAAATGTAAACCTCCACCAAACAAATAATGTCCGGTTGGTGCTAACAAGAGCTATGGTAACAATAGTTTATCAGGTCATTAACAAATGTGACAGTGACAACTTTCCCAGTTGGGATTTCCCCCAGTTGGGATTTCCCCCAGTTGGGATTTCCCCCAGCAGTTATGGTTTCATGTTATATCAAAACAAGCCCAGTTGTAAGAATCATGGTTCAGGTAACCAAAAAATTAACAATGTGGTTGTGAGATGTCTAACTTTCTAACAAAACTTCATCCCAGTACATACCAATACAAACAAACAAATAGAATACTAATCTTGAAAATTCTCGACTTTGTGGACTCAGTGGAAGCCATGTAGACAGGAGCTTTATCATGACATGAGTCGTAT